>JAUPFP010000012.1:1138463-1238463 GCA_036925085.1 Brachycybe producta | reverse complement strand
ATATCCTGATAAACAACACCTTGGAGTTTTAAGTATTTTATCCACAAATTTAGTACAGTAACCTGAAAACAAACAAAAAGACATTTTTAAAATACAGCCGTTTTTATACAAAAAAAAGGTAAAATTAATTTCTTGTAACCAGTTCTGTTTTTAGCACCATGTAGCATCATTATGTTATCAGGGCCCTAATTCCACAAAAAGTATAGAATAATAATTACAAGAAAATTCACTTGTAAAATCCACTAATATAAAATATTGTGTTTCTTGAAACCATTACTTGTAACTTGTAATTATTACTCCTATACATACTTTATAATATACTAGACCATCTTTTAAAATCACATAGTTTTGTTCCACAAAACATGTTTCTTTTGTAATTACTAACATATTGTTTACAGGTGAGTAGAGTGTTGTAAAAAAAAGATTCAGTGAATATTGTGTTGCTTTTTGAAAAAAAAAGGATATGTTCAAACATTAAAAACTTCCTCCAATATCTGTCATTTGTCATTTTTTGCCTCTAAAACTGTCAAAATAAATTTTTTTAGCTTCAAGTTTCGACGCCATACAAAATGGCACCGAAGAAGGGCAAACTGTTGTTACTCAACAATATTTTGCCCTTCTGCAACGCCATTTTATATTACGTTACTTGTAGTAGAAACTTGTAATAGTTCAGTTATTTGTAAAATCTACAGGTGGTGTCAACTTCTATGTGGAACTCAACATTATTAACCATATTTACAGGTACTATTTTTAGGGTACTATTGAAACGGCAAGTCCAGGAGCGATCCTATCTCGCTTGTTCTTTTCTGGATCATTTGTTTTTAGTTTGGATTGGCAAGAAACTTTGTCAACCCCCTGTACTAAAGTACAGAGGTTTGACCCAGTTACATCAGCTGACGATACCAATAGCCTGCCTTGGGCCACCTTTTGCGTCTTGGGTCTTTTTTCCTCCCAGTCCCACCCCTTAATACAAAGGGATCGTCCTGATAAGCAGTAGCATTAAGTCAGTGGGGTTGTGTTTTTCAATTGTAAGTTTGTTTTTATTTAGAATAAATGATCTTTCTATATATTTTGGTGACCCCTGGTCAATCACATTGATTGGCCAGTTTGGTTCTTACTTGTGATTTTGCCCAATCAGAGAATACTGAGAAAAAGTTCTCAGTATCCTCTTTTTGGGTATAAAAAGGCCGTGTTTTTAATGTTGATCAAGCATTCTTTGAAAGCATTCTGTAAATAGGGGATCTATGCCCAATTTGGGATAGACCTCGATAGATATAATTGTAAATAAACAAATGGTGTGTTTTAAAATTGCCAAGTCTTATTTTTTGTACTTATTGAACAGAACGAAAGTTCTAACAGCATCATCATCTTGAACTGCCAATCCGGGTGTAAACCCGAATCACCATTTCTAGAAGAAACTCCAAAGGACAGCACGATCAACCAGCTTTTAACGGGCGAAAGCCTGAGGAGTAGCAGACAGCTAAAAGATCCATTCATACTGTAAAAGTTCAACAAGGTAGAACTTGTGAGGAATCGGAAAGGAATTAATTTGTTCCCTTCCTCCCGAACCAGGATAAAATAAGCGGCTTAGCCAACCGCTTTTGGTATATTTTATCCCCCACCAAGGTGGTTTCGTTACACTATATTTACCAAGACTTGTATTGTGTTGGCCAATTGCCAATTGCTAATTCATCTACAGCTGATGAAAATTTTAATTGTATTCCAGTATAAAAGTGGGTTGGATATAATTATTGAGGGGTAACAAAAAGAACATAGCAATACACCTGTGCAAAAGTTTAAATTTACATGGAGTTCTACAGCAATTTAAAGTTTCTTTATGAAGTACCATTGCATGTGCCGAGATACACAAGTTTGAATTTCTTTGGAGTGTGTACTGGATATTTTAACAAAAATGAACAGCAAAATATTGGTAATATATAATTAGGCTCGTTGGAGGACTGTGGGCTGAGCCAATGAGTATAAATAACAAGCAGAGATACCCAGCATTACCCGGGCAAAGGTATCATCTAAGCCACCCTGTTCTTCTTGCTTAAATATGAATTATGAATACATATGCTGCTATACTTTTATGAATACAATTATATGTCCCATCTGGGATATAGACATTTGCCCTAAAGACACTTGCTAAAAACCATTTGCAATGAAAGGTACATTTGCCTTAAATCCATTTGCCCTAAAGAAACATTTTCCATAAAGACATTAGCCCTAAAAATATATTTGCCCTAAAACTTAACATTGCTTCATTGCTCCTCGTATGGCTACCACACGATCGAGGGGAGAAACAAACTACCAAGATAGAAGTCAAATCGCCGGGCCTCTCACATTTGGTGGCGGTGTGGGGTATGCCTTCACTTTGCCTTCTCCGACCAGTTCACAGAATATGTCCTTTGTCCTTCGTCTGTCCTTTTTATGTGGGGCCATGTGTAGAAAGAGCACATCAATGGTCGACCGTGTGGCGCTGTTGTATATTGGAACCGCATGTTGAAAGAGAATCTAGGCTGCTCTGAAAGGCGACTGCGTGGTTCTTACTGTGAGAATCTTCTAGCGGAAGAATGGTCAGTCTACTTGGATTCTCTTTGTCCCATCCACGCCAAAGTTGTAATGTCCCGACCGGACTATCACAACATCCGGAAAATTTACAAACAAAAACTTACCATCACCGGCTCCAACACGGGGACGGGATTGTACCCGTAGCCGCCTCCCCACAGTGAACCTCGGGATGTGTCGGCTCCCTGGAGCCACCCTCGATGGACACAACGAGAACCATGCTGCCAAGCTAAGAATATCACGGTAGAACTCTGATTCTACCATGAGCCAACACAAGTACCGGCCGAAAGAGGACGGAAGAAGACGGTGGCGTTGTACTACAACCTGGACAACCCACCCTCCGCGGTACTCCCCAGATAAAATGACATGACACAGTAAATGTAAAAATAAGTGTTTTAATCACGCTTACGACGGCAGTGACGATATTTACACAACTTGGCTGGATAATTCATCCAGCCAAGCCCCATAAATATAAACAAACCAAGGCCCAAAGGCCTAAAAGGTAACAGATGAAAAATGACGAAAAATGGAGGCCTCCTTGGCCTCCAGCATAGGTCAGGCTCAGTCAATTGTCCACAACACACTGCCCTGAATTAATGGCTGACAAGGCCAATTAATACCTCCAGGCAACTGCACCTGGAGGGGACAGTGGTCACTTTGACTTCTAACCCATTGAACTTAATGGAGAGAGGGGTCTGCTGGCACCAAAATAGCGTCCATCCCAACCGCCTACTGTAGCTGTCTGGCAGACCACCATAGGGAATTCGCCTGCTCTATCGAAAATTTGAAATCAAGCAGACCAGGTTGCCACAAAGTAGAGGCCACTAATATGGAAGAATGGTCTGCAGGATAGGAACCTCTCTTCATCGTAAGAGGCACGTGTTGAAAGAACTTTTGTCTGCCATCACTCGGGAGAACACAGAGGCAACTGTTTTGGACATACGTGTTTCCGTCTTTGTTTTTGTTTTCTGTGTTTCAGGATGACAGCTTTCTATTGCTTCTCTAAACTGAATCACTATTTCTTATACACTTGGTTAATAGCATTTTTAAGGAATTAGATGGTTTGTTTTCTTTATTGGAGTGCAGTTCATTTTCAAGACTAAAAGTCGCTCGTTTGTGGGCTTTATAAAAGTGGCGTCCAATAGAAACTGGCATTTTTCTAATACAGTAGAACATAGATTATCGGAACATCTATTATCCGAAGCATCAATTATCAGAACCAATTTTATTTACGTATTCTTATGAAAATACCACAAATAGATAATTTGAAATAAAAAATGTCTTTGCAATTGGTTTTTATTTTTCTCCACTTTTTTATTCTGACTTTCATTATATGAACTTTGGATTATGAAAACTAGTCATGCCCGATATTAGTTCTGACAATCAACGGTCTACTGTATTTATAAAAGATAGTTTGAACTGACAAAGACTTCTCGAAATTAAATAAAAGCAAGCAATAAAATTTAAGCTTGGTATTGGCATAATTTAATCAAAATAATTAAATCAAGTGACTAGATCACTGAGTTAATCCACTGCATCCCATTTTTTTATGTCTTTTAGTTTTTTCATTAAAAACTTACACAATTTACAAGTTTCTTTTTACAACTTCTTTCGACCTCTTCTCTATTAGTAACATTTTGTTAAATTACAAACAATAAAAACTTACATTTGTGATTTAATGAAAAGTACAATGTAATAAAGAAAATCGTGAATTAATAAAATCCCAATTTAATAAAAAAAATCACAATTCAATAAAAAATCACGATTACAATCAACAACACGATTCAATAAAAATCATAATTTTTTATTTTATTAAAAAAATCGTGATTTTTTGATCCCTGACAAAAAAACTACAGTATAAGGATCCTGGCACACATTACCAGGCCATGGGCCAGGCCCATTAGGCCAGGCCAGGCCAGAGCCAGAAGATCTGATAGTGAACTGTCACGAAGAAAATGAACATGCAACTCCTCCATTCCTTTGGCTCAGCCAAACTCCCTCCAAGTCATGGGTGCCAGGACCTTTAATGTATCACTATAGAAGTTATTGTGAAAGTGCTATAATACCTCATAGCTTGGAGTTGCCCCAATATCAATCAATGCATCAATTTGGCTCATAAGGATCATTGTTAAGGCATCAAATGTGGTCCACTGTTCGCCCACATCCACTATAAGAATAAAACAATTTAAATGCATTTGTAAAAATCATTTTATTAAAGACATTAAAGCCTATGGTATCCAAAAACAGTGTACAATGTGACAGCCTCGTCTGCTTCCATCTTTATATTGAAGGATAAGAGGAATTTCCTGATGACTGTCTGCTTGTGATAGGCAGCGAAAGAGATGCCATGTTGTGTCCAGCAGGCCTCTCACCACAGGTTTCTATGGGTGGGAGGTCAAGTGTTGCCACTGTCCACAACCAGGAATAACCTGGGCTATATGATGGGCTGATGCAGAACAACCTGCAGGAGGCAACGTCGGCCTCCAACTCAAGTGGAAGTTGTGTGATATTTGCTTTATTTGTGTTATACGTGTATAATGGGTTATACGGCTCGCCAAGTTGAACAGCAGTTATGCAAATATTTTTATTCCAAAAGTGTATTAAACGCCATTTTTATATTTTGTACTTCTGAAATGTCTGTGTCGTTTCTTTTGGAAGTTTGACCAAGGAAAGGGGGTTTTGTGTGGGAAAGCAGCCCTGTCAACTCATGTCAGGTCATGGCAGAACCACCATATTCTACTGTGTTTATTGCTTCGTCACCGTCCTTCAGCCGTTGACTCCAGCAAGAGAGACTCTGGTCTTCTGATGTCAGCCTATGGTTCAATGGGGGTGCTATGCAGACAGTTCTGCCCCTAGACAGAGTCTGAGACAGTCAGTATCTGTCAAAAGTGAGCATTGCATATTGGGGGTCAGTTGGACCTTTACAGCAGGTACATATACAAGGGACGCTCAAATTTGACGTATTTTACTAGCTGCTGCAAAACATTAATATACAGGGTTATTCATAATAATTCATCCAATCAGAACAATGAACAGCTAGTTTTTGGGAGTGGGTGTGTGGCAACCTGGTCTGCTCAATTTCAAATTTTTGATTGAGCAGACAAATTCCCTATGGTGGTCTGCCTGACAGCTACAGTAGGCTGTTGGTATGGACGCCATTTTGGAGCCAGCAGACCTCTCACCATTAGGTTCAATGGGTGAGAGGTCAGAAGTGACCTCTGTCCTCCATCAATTGGTGAAGGCGCCGGGTATCTTTACCCCATCTCTCGCACGGTTATTTACCATGGATTTGACCGTTTAGTCGGTCAAATCACAGTGCAGTGCGAGTACGCAGCTGGGCGTGGACTTTGGTCCGTGGGACAGCCGCGGAAATCACTGTTGACCGTCATTTGACCGTTAATTACCGTGGGGAGTGGATTTCGGTCCGTTGTACCATGGTGAACGGTAAATTTTACCATCTAATTACCGTGGCGCGCGGACTACGGTCCGTGGAACCGAGTTTTAGGTGGTGTATGGTGTTTTACTGCAAGTACACCATGGGGTGCAGACTTTGCTCCGTGGTACCACGGTAGAAAGTGGTAGAAGTCATTTACCATGAAGTACACCATGGGAAACAGACTTGTCCAATAGACCGCGCGGTAGAAACCGTAAAGTAGAACTCTGACGTTCTTTACCGTGAGACACAGACTTTTGTCCGTGATACCACGGTTTCGTATGGTTCCATCCGTTCGTCAGTGTTTTGCAGACTTCTGTCCATGAATTTACCGTTTTCGATGGTGGAAACCAGTGTGGCGGGAGGGTCGCAAGTACCTGGCCACCATCCGTGATGGCCAGTTCTACTACCGACTCATGGATGACGAGAAATCTTCATTGAACCGCCACCGGTCGCCACCGAAACTAAGTGGCGAGCGAACGGTTAGCCTTGAAACCTCAGGTGCCCGACATAGTCGGAGTTCTGAACGAGGGACGTACCTCCGGGCTGTCTCCAGATATGTGGATGTCCTGCGTAAGGCAGGGGCGCCTCTGGCGAGGTCTGCAGACCCGGAAATTACCAGTTGGTATTTCCAATGCCATGCTCTACATTGGATGCCGTGGTGGCCCAGTTGGATAGCTGGTTTGCCTCCTCACCCTACATGCCTAGTGGGGAGGTGCTGGATCATGCGGTCATCAAGCAGGCGAGAGGAGTTGGTGTGTCCATACCTCTTGCCGGGCCTGGGAAGTCTGGTTTGTGAGACAGGTTCCTAGACTTCTGCACGTCTGGGATTACGTCCGGTGTGGATGGTAAGGTGGACGAGTTGCAGAAGTTCGATGGTGGGAACCCACGGGTTCCCATTCCTGAACTTCAGAGCTGAGCCTATGACATGGGTTCACCACGAGTGTGGGTGTCAATAGGCAACTGTCTCTTGGAGATGATCGTAGACACTGGGGCCGATGTGTCGGTCCTAAGCATGACGGTGGCACGAGTGATGGAGTTGCCGATGGAGGAACTAGCGGTTCCGTCATTCCTGCTGGGAACGGGTGGGCACTCTGTCGAGGTCGTAGGGGTTGCAAATGTGGAATTGACCATCCACAGGCGAACCATTAAGGTTGCTCTCCTTTTGGTGAAAGAAGAGTGCGAAGAGTTGCTGGGCGCACGCTTCGGTTTGATGGTAGATATTGTGCACCAGAAATTCTATTTCCGGGAGGATGTCTGGACTGCTCATCCAGATGCCCTACAAGCCACACTCACCGATCGAGTGCTTGGAACACCTGTGGAGGTGGAAGCAATTATACCGCTGATACCGGAGGCTTTGCCTCAGGGACGGCAACTCCCAGAGGTCCCGGTAGCACTCGAGAAGGTTGATGGGTGGGTGAAGGTTGTTTCACCAGAGCTGCCCATGACCAGAACCTTTATCGGGCGCGGGAAGTGTGTTCCCTGCGACTGAGGGAGAATGTCTGGCTACCAGCCAACATACGACGTGTAGTATCTGTGATGTTGGTAGAGCATGCTGTCCCTGGCCAGCTGCTTCTCGTGGAACCGCACCGGAAAGCCTTAGGTGGACGTGGTGTGTTGGCGGTGGCAGGAATTGCCGCAGCTAAATGGCTGGGTACGTACTATATCTGGCTTGAAAACGTGGGGAATGCACCCATAGCTCTGGAGACAGAAGAGGGTGTGGCCACCGCTCAAGCTGTGGAAGCTGCCCTTGTGGTATGGCTAGAAGAGCCGTCTTAGTTGAGAGGGGGAGACCCCACTCAGGCGACGGTTCGACCAGGGGAGGTCTCGTCTAAGTTGAGAGGGGCGTTTGGAAATAGACAACAGGTCATCAATGTGGCGACGGCTGATACCCTCGAAGAGTGTCTTAAGATTGGTCCCAATCTGAAGCCTGATGAGGCGAGACAGCTTCAGGAGTTCCTGCTGAAACGCACAAATCATTTCACGTTTGACTATACAGAGTTGCGTGAAACCTCTCTTGTCGAGCATACGATTGATACTGGTGGGCAACCTCCGGTGAGTGAAGGATTGCGTCGAACCGCTCCAGTGGCCAGGGCGATAAAGAAAGAAAAGGTGGCGAAGATGTTGGATGCAGGGGTTATCCGACCTTCGCGTAGTCCGTACGCGAGCCCTATCTTGCTTGCTCGCATGAAGAATGGTGGCTTCTGTTTTTGTGTGGACTACCGGAAACTGAATGCCCAGAATAAGCTGGATCAGTATCTGTTACCTCGCATCGCTGATGCGCTCGATTCGTTGGCCGGTGCGAATTTCTTCGCATCTTTGGACCTGGCTAGTGGTTACTGGCAGGTTCGGATGGTGGAGCCAGACGTTGAGAAGACGGCATTTATTTGCTCTCAAGGTCTGTTTGAGTTCCAAAAAATGCCTTTCGGACTCTGTAATGCTCCAGCAACCATGCAGAAAACACTAGACCTCTTATTGGCAGGACATAAGTGGGAGACTTGTCTGGTGTACCTTGACGATAATATCGTATTTGGGAACACTTTCGAGCAGTTTCTCGAGACTCTTCACTGTCCTTGGACTGTTACGAGGAGCGGAGCTAAAATTCTAGCCGAAGAAATGTTTCTTTGGCTTTCACAAAGTACGTTATCTCGGTCAGGTAGTAAGTGCCGAGGGAGTTGCTCCGGACCCGGATCTCGTAAGAGCAGTCCAGGAGTTTCATGTCCCGACGACGGTGACAGGCGTCCGAAGTTTTCTTGGACTGGCCGGTTACTATCGGAGGTTCATCAAGGACTTCACCAAGGTGGCAAGGCCTTTGCATGATTCGGTTAAAGGCATTTTAACCGAAACGCTGGTACTCACCATGTACGATCCTCGTGGTGAGATAATGATCCATACCGACGCTAGTGGTTAAGGCTTGGGTGTCGTGGTCTACCAGAAGTTGCAAGAGGACAAGGTCCCCCATGTTCTGGCCTCTGCAAGCCGGCTCATGAAAGGAGCGGAAACACGGTATTCTGTCACCCAGCAGGCGGTCATGTTTGCCGTAGGTAAATTCCGTCCTTACCTCTTTAACCGGGAGTTCGTGGTCATAACGGATCACCATGCTCTTCGCTATCTTAAGACAGCCAAGAACCTGCAAGGCAGGTTGGGGTGTTGGCAGATGCAACTACAAGAGTACCGGTTCAAGGTTCAGTATTGGAAGGGGACACTTAACATGGATGCCAACACTTTGAGTCGGTATCCTGTTCGTGATGTGGCGGACCTTTCCTTGCCTGAATACGTCGAGGCTGACGTAGGTGAGGTGATTTACTGAGTCCGCTCGGAGGTAGATTGGTTCAAGGAGCAGGAAGCCGATGGCTGGTGCTCCAAAGTGAAGAGTGAAATCTTCCGTGACACCGACTCGAACCTTCGGTTACAGTTTGTGGTGGCAGACGACTTGTATGCCATCAGGTTAATCCAGGATCGGTTAAGAACTGCTCTGGTAGTTCCGAGGTCATGCAGGCTTTCTGTCTAAGGAAGCTACATGACAATCCCAAAGCTGGTCACTTTGGGATGTTTACGACCTACCAGAGACTGCGCTCACGCTTCTATTGGATCGGTATGAAGCGGGACACAGCCGGATACATTAAGTCGTGTTTGGTGTCAATGAGCGCAACAGTTCGCTCGCAGTAAGGGATTTTGACAACCCATCATGCCGGGGTACCCAGTTGATACTTGGGGAATGGACTTTGTTGGGCCGTTTCCTGCCTCCGCGGGTGGAGTCACCTATGTGCTAATCATGGTTGACTTTTTCACCCGGTACGGTGTGGCAAGGGCAGTACGAAAGGCCACGGCCGCTTGCGTCATAAAATTCCTGAAGGACGAGATCCTATCGGTGTATGGCACGCGTCCCAGTTCTCCAGCAAAGTCCTGCTGAAGTTACGGGAGCACTATAACATAGCACATCACTTCATGACGGCGTACCATCTGCAAGCTAATGGGCTTACGGAGCATACGAAAAATACCGTAATGGAAACCATCAAGTGGTACCTTGATCCCCTCAAGGAACATCGTGATTGGTGGGATAAATTGTGGCCCGCCGTGTGGGCTTATAACACAGCTGTCCAGAAAAGTATGCAGGTCTCTCCGTATCAGTTGTTGTTTGGCCGTGAGCATCAGATGGAGATTAACAACCTCCTTCCGGATGGTCCGCTTCACGACTTGCCTGACCAGCAAGCCGTGGAGGAGCAGGCGCCTCAACGTTTGATGGCTGCTCACAAAAGGCAAAAAGAGTGGTACGAAGCTGGCAGAGTGCAGCCGCCTCTGTATCAGCCTGGTCCTCAGGTGTGGATTAGAGACCAAGCTGGGAAGCTTGGCCAGGTGAAGAAATGGAGCTTAGCTTATAAAGCTGAGGGGTACGGTGGTCTCGCGGTATTCCGACCTGGTTTACGAAGTGGAATTCGTAGATGGGTATGTGGTCGGAAGGTGCGAGACCGGTTTCATGTCGATAATTTGAAACCGTACATACCCACCTGCACCGTAAGGGAGGAAGTTGGACTTGGTGTCTCTGACACCTCCTCCAATGCAGGCAGCGATGCTACGGAGGCTTTGGAGGGAAGTGGTTTGACTCCGGTGCCAAGGCAACCATCCGTTTCTTCGCAGGAGTCTAACGACTGAGGCGGGAAAACCCCCTCCACCTCAGTATAATCTCCGTCCGCGGAAACCGAGGGTGTTCGAGGTGTGTGCGTTTAACCCTCGTGTGGAGAATCCCACGTTGTGGGGGACTCTCTTCGTGAGTCTCTACCTTGGTGGGAGAGAGTCGGTCATCTGCTGGTTTGGCGGATGGTTGGGAGAGGAGGCAGTCAGACATTGCAGTGTTTGGGACTCGCCACGGTTTTGTGAGAAACCAAGGGCGATCCATCACTGGATGTCTGGCCAAGGGCCTGACTAAGTTGGCCCGTGGGCAGAGAAATCTGCCGATGAAATCGATTACCGCCAATATACAGAGGTTGACGGTTAATGTCTCTTCCCACCAAATCCAGTCTTTGCATGGGATGATTCACCATGTGTCTGCCCCTAAAAAGGCAGACGTCGGAAGAACCCCCATGGTAACCATGCATGAGGCGGCTAATTGAGTTTTGGCCGCTACTGCACGGTCACTAACCGCTAAGACGGTGAATTTAGTGGCTAGGCGCCATATTGTTTATATCGTAGATAAAAAAAAGTACGCCGGCAAGACGTGTTCGTAAAAAGAAAGCGAAAATTCACCGTCCAAGAGGCAAGCAAAGGCTGGAGAAAGTGGAAACTCCGGAAAAAATAAGTCCCTCCAAAGGAATATCTTTCTCCTGCCTGTTGGCAGTTGTTTTTTTACTTGTTAACAGTGTGTCAATGACCGTATACACACGTGGTGGAAGTGGTATTGCCGCCATGACGGTCGTCATAGTGGTTTAACCACTGGGAAAAGCCCTTTTCCGACAGGTTCTGCCCGTCCGAGCACCGTGGCGCTTGGGAAGACCCAAGTTAGACGGTGTTGGGACGGTGGGAACTCAAAGCGGAAGGGATTTTAGTCCGAAGGTGGCGAATCATGGTTTTGACCATGATTTACAGACTTTGGACGGTGAGATCGGCATTTCGCACGGTGAAAATCCGTGGAATGCCCATTCCGCCGGTAGGAACACGGTGAAAAGTGGTTTTCACCGTCCGAAGGTGGTGAATCATGGTTTTGACCGTGATTTACCTACTTTGGACGGTGGAAACGGTAATTCGCATGGTGAAAGACTGTGGAATTCACTTTTTCACGGTGAAAAAAGGTTTTAACCATGTGTTCCTTGTGTTACAGGTCCACCACGGTGGAGAAGGAGGACGACGGGAGCCACCAACGGTCCACCTACCTCAGCCCGCTGCATCCTGGGGATGCAAGGCTGTTGGAGTCGGAGTTGGACGGCCGAGGATGGTTTGTCTCTGCACAACCATCCTTGACCGTCACTTTGACTAAGGGTGCTTCAGCGAAAGAGAGTATGGTCCCGGCTGGAAAACCTTCAAAGGAGTCCGAGAGGGTGAAGGGGGCTAACCACCCCCTACGCCTGACCGGCCCGGTAAGTCATCGGGGTCAGTTAAGTCTGACCAGACGCACGGTAAACCTTCCTCTCATGGGAAGAAAAAGAAAAAGGACTGTAAAAAGTCCAAATGTGAGAGGAAGGGGAGTCCAACACCCTCCAGTAGTAGGCGCCAGGTAGCTGAAACTGGAGGTGTTGTGAAGGAGTGCTAAGGCAAGCATGCCAGCTAGAAGTCCGCCGGTCCATACCCATCCTGTTGAGGCGGCGCAGATGGATGGGAGGTTGATGCGCGACATGTTGGTCGGCACGCCTCCATCCTCTCCGAAGGTGGATGCGGTCCCGAACCTGCAGGTTCGAGCGATGGGAACCCTAAATCGTGTGACTTTGCTCTCACCTAAGGGCAAAGAAACCTCAATGGTGGGAGTTAGTGTTCCCCCAGTACGTGACCCCCAGTGGGGGTACACCCTTCTCTGCAGTCCATAGTGGCAGGGTATACGATACCATAGGACCAGAGACATCAACCTCCCCTAGGCCTGAGGCTGAGAAACGGTGTATTGGTGCATTACCCCCGTATTCAGATGCAGAGGTGTATCTGAATAACCAACTAGGTCTTTGGCAGGACCAGCCGGAAATGGAGGATTGCCAATACCACGGCTACTACCGTCTGGATGAGCCACTTCCAGAGCCGTGGGTAGCGAGGCTACCACCGTACAACATGCGCCATGTGGTGGCGTTTGGTTGTGGAGGTTTTCCGGTAGTATTGGTAGTGAACCCGATCCAGCAAACGTTTGCAATTTTGGATGTTGTGGGACTAGATACCGGGATAGTTCGTCTATCCCGGCAAGCAGCCCCATTCATACAATGTTTGCTGAGATGTGACCTAGGAGGTATAGCTGGTCAGTTTATTACTGAGCCATTACCAGGGTGTGAAACCGAGCCCGTGGTTGCCCTGGTTGACCTCCTAACCAGCCGGACGCTTCACACGCGTCCGCAAATCCAGGATATTCCTTTCGAGGAATTCCGAGCCCTGGAAGAAAGCCGTCTTGGGGCGGTCTTTGATCCTGGTTTTGGGTGGCGTAACACCCAGATGTGCCTGTGGTGGGCACGTCGGTGGGCTGGAGAGTGGATGGGCTCCACTTTTGCACTACTGCCAGGGAAGCCGTCCGGTTCCTAAGAAGGTCAGGTTTAAGGGAGCAATCCTGGCTTGCTCGACCGACCTGTTCCTGAGACGGAACAGGGAAGTTGAGAGGATTGTGGCAACCTGGTCTGCTCAATTTCAAATTTTTGATTGAGCAGACGAATTCCCTATGGTGGTCTGCCTGACAGCTACAGTAGGCTGTTGGGACGGATGCCATTTTGGTGCCAGCTGACCTCTCACCATTAGGTTCAATGGGTGAAAGTCAGAAGTGACCTCTGTCCCCTCCAGGTGGAGTTGCCTGGAGGTTTCCTGTGGCCTGGGCAGCCATAGGATCTGGGCAGTGTGTTGTGGACAAGAGACCTGACCAGACCTGTTGGTGGAGGTCAAGTGGACCTCCATTGTCCAGGATTTGCATATTCTTTTGTGCCTTTGGCCATTAGGCCTTGGTTTTGTATATATTTATGGGGGCTTGGCTGGATGGATTATCCAGCCATGTTGTGTAAATATTCACTGCAGCTTAATACAGCTTAACACTTTTTATTCATCACCTACTTTGTGTCGTGTCGTTTATTTTGGGGAGTACCGTGGAGGGTGGGTTTTCCGGTCGTCGGGATCTTCACCGTCTTTTACCGTCCTATTTCGGCCGGTACTCGTGTCGTCGTATCTGTCGTGGGTGGCTCCTGGGAGCTGACACATCCCAAGGTTCACCGTGGGGAGGCGGCTACGGGTGCGATCCCGTCCCCATTTTAGAGCCGGGTGACGGTAAGTTTTTGCATTTTAATTTACCGGTATTGTGACGATCCGGTCAGGACATTACAGGTGGCAGACCCAAAATGAACTGTCCAAAAAGGTGTTTAGGGTAGTATGTTACCAATTGGGGGTAAAAACAATTATATTAATTGCTCAGCCAGTGGTTGTAAAAAGGGGGAAAAACTGGTCCTAAAATGAACATTGATGACGGCCCTTGGAGTTTAGTAGTGTCGAACTAAATCTGGAAAAAATAACCACTGAAAATAAATGAAAAGCAAAATCTATTGGTGAAACTTTTTAATCATAAGCAAATGTTTAGATGTTTTTGTGGTTTTTTGTTTTGTGTTTTTGGCCTTTTTTGTTGGTGTTTTTGATGGTTTTTCACGATTTTGTTATTTTTTGTAGATTCAGAAAAAATTTAGTAATTTTTTGTGGTTTTTAATTTTCCATTTCAACTCTGTAGGGTGAAATCAATGTGAAACAATTTACCAGAAAATATTGGTATAAACTAACAAAATTGTTGTGACACTTTATAAATGAATTATTTAAATAAAAAGTATAGTAATAATGAAAAATTGCATAGAATTTTAATTTTTAATTTTAAACTTAATACCTTTTATATGTGTGTAGTAATAAAAATTGAAACACAAATAAAATCCAATATAAGAATTCACACATTACTCTCATCCAATAAAGGAACTCCATAATTCCATCACTTTCCCAGTATGTTTCCTTCAGTTTCTTTACTGAAAATTCTATGCAATTTTTCATTATTACTATACTTTTTATTTAAATAATTCATTTATAGTGTCACAACATTTTTGTTAATTTATACCAATATTTTCTGCTAAATTGTTTCACATTTGTACTTTTTAAATTAAAAATTTAGCAAAATATTTTTTTCTTTTGTCCTTTTTCTTTTATCTTTTGTCCATAAAATAAAATAATCCTGTGCTCACTGATCACAAGGGTTTGTGGTAAAAAGTTTTTCTCCTTTATAATAAGTGCATAAAAGTGAAAAAATTAACATCGATCTCACCCTACAGAGTTGAAATGTAAAATTAAAAACCACAAAAAATCACTATTTTTTTCTGAATCAACAAAAAATAACAAAATAGTGAAAAAAAAATCCGCAAAAAAAACCAGCCAAAAACACACCAAAAAAACACAAAAACATCTAAAAAATTTGCTTATGAAAAATCTCAAAAGAAGTTTATTTAAAACAGAATTTTGATTAAAAAGTTTCACCAATAGATTTTGCTTTTCATTTATTTTCAGTTCATTTTTTTCCAGATTTAATTTTACACAACTAAACTCTAAGGGCCATCATCAATGTTCATTTTAGGACCAGTTTTTCCTCATTTTTACAACCACTGAGCAATTAACAGAATTGTTTCCTTTAACCCCCCCCCCCCCCCCCGCCCAAATGGGTAATCCACTCCCAAAAACTAGCTGTTCAGTCTTTCGTTGTGCCGAGTATACCTATCAATGGTCTATTAATATAACATACACTAAATGACATCAATTAAGGCTGTACACCAATCAAAAATTTTTACCATGCCAATACCGAACTGATCACACAAAAAAATTGGCATGCAGATTTATTTCCAAAGAGCTGACGAGAGGTCAGTCGAGTACAAATAAAGAGAAGCATCCACCCCCTGTAGATCACATCATCCAAACCCCAAAGGCTCTCATTCGATAAATATAAAAATCTCTGACGGCGAGGCCAACTTAGTTTCCTTCAGTTCAATCAGCAGAAATTCGCTGAAGAATTGAACGGTTTTATCTTGAGGCCAAGAAGACAGCCAAAAACAAACAGAAACATGCCCATCAGCTAAGATGACATCTGCGGGCACGTTACGACACATAATAGATCAAAATACATATAAAAACGTATATAAGCAATGGTGACACATTATACTGTATGTCCTTGCATGTATCCATTACATGTGCTGGATGGTCATTGGGCTTCCAGGTACCCTAATTCATTTGTTGGGTCCTAGGAAGTAACACTGCAAACATTTTTTCAATAGGTAAAAAAGGTTTGGGATGCATAGCAAACACAGACAGATAAGACGGACAACCCAGACCCCGAACTTTGAAAAATATACCTAGAACATGCCGTTTCCTTTCTTTTTTCACATAAATCCTCAATCGATTCCAAGTGGAAGACGCGCTAGAAAACGTATCATCGGTAACTGTTTCATCAAAAAACTCCTGAAACAAATATACACTATTTAGGAAAATACACAATAAATCACTTCCACAAACATTTTTACTATAATGTTATTTTCAAGATTATACTTTGTATTAAATAAAAACCGAATAGAAAATTTATAAAGAGCTCTTTTGAAATAGCTAAAACCACCTATGTCACTGTTACAATTAGAATGGGTTTGTAAGCGAGGTCAGTCAATTGTAAACGAAGAGAGGAAACACAGTATAATTGTTTCATGCGACTAAAAAGGACAGAAAAGATCAGCATGTGAGGGAATGGAATATCCTGTTTAACAACAAAGCACACCCTTCATTTTAAGACTGCTGTGTAGAATTCATCAGACTAGTAGGGTAAATGCAGTATGGAAGCTTTCTGGTACACACATTCAGAACGAATTTTCCTACATGCCATTAAGCAGATAATAAAATCAGAGGTCGTATTCAATTTCTCAACAAGCTAAGGTTGTAGCTAGTTGGACTCAGCCAATCACAGCAGACATACCATAAAATTCCCCCGTGACTGTCATTAAAAGGCTATTGGCATGAAGAAAATCACCATGATCCGATATTCAGTATAGCCATTTAGTTTGGTCGAAAATGTGCTTTTGAAGTTCGATTGGTACGTAGGCTCTGGTTCTCCCTGTTGAAATATCATACCATATGCTAGAATTCGACATGGGAATGTTTACCTTCTTCATGCATAATCCTAATGGTTTTGGGAGGAGTGTTTGGAGTTATAAATCCCTCTCTTGAGCATGGGACAGGTCATCGCATGAGACTGTGTTCACATGTATCCTGGAAAGGGCACCAGCAACATAGAGGTTCCGAAAATGTGTCGTATGTAGAAAATTGGCTGACGTAATCAAACTGATGCTCCCGACGTGGTGGGCAGTCTCGATCATGGTTTGTAGTAAAGGCAAAAATCAGCTGTTTGTGATCAGTGACGATGTGAAAAGCACAACACTCGAGCATATGGCATAAAAATTTGACAGACATGTTAACTGCTAACAGTTCCTGGTCATATGCACTATACTTTGCTTGAGCTGCATTGAAACGTTTTGAAAAGAAGCCAAGTGGTTCCCAAATGTTGTTTTCTAGATTGATTTGTTCAGCAGCACCCCCAACTCCCTTTTCAGAGGTATCCACAATAAATCGAATTTCGAAAAGAGGATTGGGGTGGCTAAGCACAGTTGCTGCTGCTAATGCAAGTTTTGATTTTTCAAAGGCAGCAATTGCTGTGTCATTCCATGAGATTGGAAAATTCTTATGTACCGTACCGCCAAGGTATGAATGAAAAGGTTCCAGTATTGTAGCCGCCATTGGTATGAGTCGACGATAAAAGTTAATGATCCCTAGATACTCCCTTAGTTTTTTTGCTGTTGGTGGTAGAGGAAAGTCTTGAATTGCCTTGATGCGGTCTTCAGGAGGAGTGATGCCTGCAAGAGATACTTTGAAACCAAGAAAATTATTTCTTTTTGACCAAAAACACATTTTCAGGGTTGACAATGACACTGTAATCCTCTAATCTTTTCTATAAGATGCAGAGGTGTTCCAGGTGTTGTGTTTCATCATTAGATGCGATGAGAATGTCATCAATATAGGCGTATGCAAAGTCCAATTCCCGTATGATTTCATCGATGAACTGTTGGAATGTTTGTCCTGCATTTTGAAGTCCAAATGGCATCATAACATACTTGAATAATCCAAAAGGAGTTTTGATGGCCGTTTTTGGGATGTCTGCAGGTTCTACTGGGATTTGGTTGTAGGCACGAATGAGGTCGACTGTAGAAAAGATTTTTCTACAAGACAAATTTGCTGTGAAATCTTGCATATTAAGCACAGGATACTGGTCAGGTGTTGTTATAGTGTTCAAAGCATGATAGCCACCTCATGGTCTCCAATCACCTGACTTTTTGGGTACCAAGTGGAGTGGGCTGGCCTAGTTGCTCGATGAAGGTCGGACTATTCCCAAGTTAACCATTTGTTGAAATTCGGCTTTTGCAGCACGAAGTTTGTCTGGAGCCAGACATCAAGACTTGCAGGAAACAGATGGGCCAGTGGTTATGATTTTGTGTGTGACATTGTGCTTAATAGGTGTATGGTTTGTTGATGGTGTAACGACCCGACTTGGTCGCTACAATACCTACGGCAAATTCGAACCAACTTACCGTCGCTTGACCTCCTGGGGACGGGTCGAAGCGCTGGCCAGCCCTCCTCTTGTACCCGTCCGTGTCCACGGGTAGCGCCGGACGGAGGTCGTCTCCCTCGCCGCACGTCGACGGACGAAAGACCGCCGAACAAGACGAGGAACCCACGGTAGATCCCCGATGGATCCTACCGCAGAACCGCGCGCGAAGCACCGGCCGACATGCTGGAAAACATGGCGGAACAGGACGGTGATGGTGACGGCGTTTCCCCACACCGGAACCCCCACCTTCCCCACGGTAACTTCCCCAGTAATATTATGAAATAATATGACACGGACACAGTGGTTGGAGAGAGTGAAAATAACAAGATATTTATTCACAAGGAATATATAAAAACACTCACTGTAAACAGGCAATATCTGCTGGTAAATTCTACCAGCAGAGAGCCAACAGAGAGATGCAATTAAAGATGAATCTCCTGGCTAATTCCTGCCAGGAGAAGAGGTTATTGACCTCCTTACACAAAGGCAACAAAGAGATGAATGGTGGCCATCTTGGCCACCTGTTGATTGAAGGAGCAACAAGCACATGCACTCTGCATAAGGGTTTCACTTCCACTGTCCAGTATACAATGGCCACCACCATTATATACACCCCCAGGCTGCTCCACCTGGGGGAGGACAGGGACCCTTGCTGGCCATTTTGTCGTCTGCTTGGCAATGAATTTGACAAGTGCCTAGCAGACGACATGGGATTTAGTTCTGCACCAAAAAGGAGCAGAACTGGGTCGTCACAATCCTCTCAACTTCCCTGATCCGCCCCGGGATCAGGTTGGCTGAGCCAGCAAGGATTGCGCCCATGACCCCCACTCAGTTTCAGACTGATTTCTTCGGTGGTGGATTCATCGGAGCCACCATCCACTCCGACATCCACCGACGTATCCACCATGAACACATCCGGGTGTTTCTCCACCCGAGACCGACATCGAAATCAGTCCCCCTGAGTCTTAACACCTCTTGCTGTCGAAACGCTTCAACAGCAAGAGTGTCAAGTTGCGGACTCTGCCGAAGAGTCCGACTTGTCAGAAGGTCTACGAGGGCGGCCGCGGGATCGGACACGCTACCTCGTAGAGGGTGGGTGACAAATTCTCCCACCATTCCTTCCAAGTTGCAGCCAAGGAGACGCTGGACGTATGGGGCCGCGAGCTGGGCTATACGTACGAGCCCAGCTCCTGTCCCCACCACGTCTAGAACAGCAAAGCATCTCCTTACCGGGTTGACGACCAGCAACACCGGATAGTCCGTACTGCCAAATGCCAGCACATAGCGCATGGCAAATGACGGCAACGACGGCGTCCACGGAACTGGGAGTGGCTCCCCCAGACGATAGTATCCGTGGTATTGGTACCCCTCCATTCCCGGCTGGTCCTGCCAAAGACCAAGCCGGTTATTCAGAAAGACCTCTCCTTCTGAATACGGAGGCTCTGCACCAAAGCGTCGACCCTCGCCCTCGGGCTCAGGAGACTTGGCTCTTTCTTCCGGTCCTAGGGCCGCAAAGACCCCATCATCGGGACCCGGAGAGAAGGGTGTCCTTCCTACGGAAGGCACGGGACCACGTTTGGCGGGAACGTCATTTTTCCCCGCCGGGCTGCCCCCACCGCTAGGTAACGGTGAGCTGACCCGGTGGAGAGTTCCCACCGACCGGACTAACAAGTTCGGTACCGCCACCACCTTCGGGGAGGATGACGGTATACCGAGAACAACGTCTCGCATTGACCGATCATCCATCCGCGCCGTCGTGCTATGACGGGTATGGTGCGGCTGGCTCCCGGCCGACACGGTCGCACCGTGTCGGGACTCCTCCTCCTCGGTCCCGATACTTCCACCACCACCAGTCCCCTGGGACACACGGGTGGAAGCTTTCGGACCTCCCTTCTTCTCATGATGGGCCTTCTTGCCCTTCTTTTTCTTCTTTTTCTTTTTCTTCTTTTCATGAGAAGAAGGTTCACCGTGCTGTGAGCTGGACGCACCGGAGCTCACAGACTGACCGGGCCGGGCAGTCTTAGGAGGGTGGTTAGCCCCCTTCGATTGACCGGACTTACTAGTCGCAGACTTTCTAGCCGAAGCTGTACTAGTCTTTGAACTAGCTCCCGTAGCCGAACCGACGGTCGAGGATGCCCGTGTCGCCACGAAGCGTCCCTTTCCGTCCCGGGGAAGATCTCTCTTCTCCGGGGCAAGGGTCGGCTGACCCTTGCCACCAACAGGTTTAACTGCCGCACCTTGGTGAGGTGCCTTGGCAGCTTGTATCGCCCCCCTTTGGGCGATACGCTGTTGGCCAGCGGCCGTGGTGGCACTCGGAATCGGAGTGGCACCAACTCCGACGGGAGGTTCCCCTGTCCTGAGCGGGTTCCTGGCATCAGCGTCCCGCAGGGGCGGAAACTGAGAGGCCTGGAGCTCAAACTCCCGACGGCGTGCAGCCTTCTTGTCCCGCAGGACAAGGGCAGCACATCTGGCCGCTTGTGCCTGGTGGTACCGCAAGCGGTCCTCCTGGCTCCACTTTCCTTTGGGAAAGCCGGCCGGACCTCCACGAGAGGTCTTAGCCTTCTTTCCCACCGGATTACTGGCCAAAGGTGGGGTGAAGGGGCGGGGACGTTTCTGTCCCTGACCACCACCACCACTGGCACGAGTGCTCTTCCTTGGAGCGGGAGGAGAAGGCTGATTGGCCTTCTTTTCCGCTCTTCGGTCCCTCTTGGGAGTTGCAGACTGCCAGCCTGAACAGCCAGCCTCCGCTTCGGTTGGTCCCGAAACCGGAGGCTGACCAACAGGCCAGGCAGCACCAGCAGCTCCCTCAGGATGAGCTGGCGACACAGGGAGAAGACCCACTGCCGGCGTAAACTTCGCCAAGGCAGCCTTCGTCCGCTCCAACTGTGCCTCCCTCTTCGCCAGGGCTTTCATCCTGGCGGTGTACCGAGCAGCTCCGGACTTCTTTTTGGATTTAGAACCGTCCTTACGGAACTGCTGGGTAGGGTACTCCCCAACGAAGTAGCGTTTCCCATCCGACGCCAGGAAACCACCTGACGCCGATTGGTACTGCGCGGCTTCATCCTGCCTTTCCAGACAGGCCGCTTCCGTCTCCCCAACAGGGTCAACCGGAATTGGACTGCCCTTCCGGGCTGGAGTACCCTCCTGGGATCCGGTCACAGACCGTTTACCCAGGGAGCCCGACCCTCTCCCTTCAGACTCCGAAGAGTCCTCCGAAGAGAGGATCCGTTGGCCTCGCCACCGCCTGGAGACGGGCACCACATCATCTTCCATGGTGTCCATCTCCGCCTCCGTGTCAATGACCAGGGTTCCTCCCAAGGAGGCATCCCTGCTTCCCTCAGCCAGGCTAGCCAATTCTAGCCGGCCTTGGTCCGCCGGAGGATCATACTTCGTCAAAGAGGTAGCTGCCAAACCGGTGGCCACCTCTTCGACGGGCGTGCTAGCCCGCACCGGCTCCCCAACCGCCGGGATCTCCATGGCTCCCAACCTAATGGTCGCCTTCGGAGAACCCACGGTGGGAGGCGGTGTCAACCGTCCCCAAACAGACCCATAGTATAGAGGGGTCCGAGGGGACGGCTGGGTCACCACAGCGTCATCAGCCAATAGCAGACCCAAAGGTCCGCCGTCGGCCAAGTCAGCTATGGCCCGACCCAAAGAGTCCGGGGAGCAAGCGGCATCCGACTCCAACAGCTCTGCATCACCCGGATGCAACGAGCTGAGGGAGGAGGAACCGCTGCCACCCCCGCCAGTGTCTTCCTTCTCCGCCGTGGCTACCTGAAAAAGATCAAAAAACACGGTAAGTATTTGACCTACTACGGTAGGAAACATTTTCCATGGCCCAAAACCGCGAAAAAATGCTTTCCGGCCGGGCAGGCACCGTGGTACACGGCCAAAGCCGTCCCCAACGGTAATTGCACGGTCGGAACCGGCCAAAAATAGTTTTGGTCGGTCCAAATTCCGTAATTTTACGTTCGGTAACTTGGGCGGTGATTTCCACGGTAAATCACCGTAGGAAATCCCGTTTCCACCGTGCATATCCCGTGACCCACGGTAAAAACCGTCCCTCACTGGAATCGCACGGTCGGAATCGGCCAAACAGGTGTTTGGACCGTCCAAACCTGGCACCGACACTTCAGGTTCGTTGGGGAGTGATTTGCACGGACAACTACCGTGCAAAACCACTTTCTGTCCGTTAGAACACCGTGGACCACGGTCGAAACCATTTTCCACGGTGGTTTCACGGACAGAACCGTGCAAAAACACCTTTTCACCGTCTAAACTCCGTAGAACTTGGTCCTCACCAAGTCCCACGGCGTTCTGACGGTAAAACACCGTGTTCTCCACGGCCCCATCAGCGGTAGCATCACCGTCAAAACTATGACGGTGACGCCTCCACCAAAACCACGTGTTCAAGCGGTCAATGACCGCTTGACACACCCAAAAGCAATAAAAGAATACTGCCAAAGGGCAGGAAAAGGAAATTCCCCTTTGGGGACTTACTTTCTTTCTTGTGGCATCCAATCGGCCTGAATCTTTGCCGTTTCTTCGGTGAAATAAACGTTTTTTAATTAAATTAGCGGCAAACGACCGTCTAAATTTCAATTTAAGAGCAAGATGGCGTTTAGCCGCTAATTTCACCGGAGGAACGGCTAACAGCGGCGGCTTGGCGGCTAAAACATCATTAGCCGCCTCCATTGCTGTTACCATAGAGATTCTACCGTCGTCTGCCACAATAGGAGCAGATACACGGCATGAATCTTTCCTCGGACGGAGGTAATACCGGGGCCGAGGTGCTTCCTCTGCCTCAGAGTCAGTTGACTCCACCACCAAGCTAGGCTGGCCAGAAGGTCCTGGAGAGACATCATCCCTCCTCTCACTTCCAGCTGACCCAGACTCAGCATCACTGGACCCTTCGGAGCTCGATGAGGTCTCAGAGCCACCTAGGCCATCTTCCTCACGAACCCCACATGTGGGAATGTACGGCTTCAAGTTATCCACATGAAACCGGTCCCGCACCTTCCGACCATACCCATCTACGAATTCTATCTCGTAGACCAGGTCGGAAACCTGCCGGACCACCGTACCCAGTTCAGCCTTGTAAGCGAAATTCCACTTCTTGGCTTGACCGAGCTTCCCAGCCATGTCCCTTATCCAGACCTTATTACCAGGCTGGTATCGGGGTGGCTCCACCCGGCCGGCGTCATACCGACTCTTTTGCCTCCTTTGAGCGGCCGCCAAATTCTGACGAGCACGCTCCTCCACGGCTTGCTGGTCGGGCAAGTCACGGACCGGACCGTTAGGAAGGAGATTGTCAATCCCCAACCTAGGCTCCCGACCAAACAACAATTGGTACGGAGACACTTCCGTGCTCTCCTGCACCGCAGTGTTGTAGGCCCACACGGCGGGCCGCAATTTCTCCCACCAATCACGTTGCTCCTTGAGGGGATCAAGGTAACGC
This sequence comes from Brachycybe producta, assembly GCA_036925085.1. Taxonomy (NCBI): domain Eukaryota; kingdom Metazoa; phylum Arthropoda; class Diplopoda; order Playtdesmida; family Andrognathidae; genus Brachycybe; species Brachycybe producta. The sequence continues at coordinate 1,214,676 of JAUPFP010000012.1, read as the reverse complement.
TTGATGGTTTCCATCACGGTCTTGTTCGTACGCTCCATAAGCCCATTAGCTTGCGGATGGTACGCCGTCGTGAAGTGCTGCGCTATATTATAACGCTCCCGGAACTTTCGCAAAATCTTGCTACAGAACTGGGATCCACGATCCGAGATGAGAGTAGTCGGTGTGCCATACACCGACAAGATCTCATCTTTCAGAAACTTGGCAACACAAGCGGCCGTAGCCCTTCGTACTGCCTTTGCCACGCCGTACCGGGTGAAGTAGTCCACCATAATCAATACATATGTGACTCCACCCACGGACGCGGGAAAAGGCCCAACGAAGTCCATTCCCCAGGCATGAACCGGGTACTCAGGAACTATTGGTTGCAAGAATCCTTGAGCTCTTGCGAACTGTCGTACTCTCTGACACACTAAGCATGACTTAACATACTCCACCGTGTCACGTTTCATACCTAACCAGTAGAAACGAGTACGTATACGTTGGTAGGTCTTGTACACTCCGAAGTGACCAGCTTCGGAGCTATCGTGCAACTTCCGCAAGCAGAAGGCTTGACACGACCTCGGCACAACCAACACAGTTCTAGTGCGATCCTGAATGGATTTGATGGCATACAACAACTTGTCTGCCACCACGAACTTGAACCTTAAGTTCGAGTCGGGGTCGGTGGAGAGCTCACGCTTCACCTTGGAGCACCAACTGTCGTTGGCCTGCTCCATTACCCAATCCACCTCAGACCGGATCCGGTAAATCACCTCACCCACGTCGGCTTCGACGTGTTCAGGCAAAGAAGGATCAACAACTTCATTCACCGGATACCGACTCAGACAGTCAGCATCCTCGTGAAGTTTCCCCTTCTTGAACTGAATCTTATACCGGTACTCCTGCAACTGCATTTGCCAACGCCCCAACCTGCCTTGCAGGTTTTTGGCAGTCTGCAAATGACAGAGCGCATGGTGATCTGTTACGATCACAAAGTCCCGGTTAAAGATGTAAGGTCGGAATTTACCCACGGCAAACATGATCGCCAAGCATTCCTGCTCGGTGACACTATACCGTGTTTCCGGTCCCTTCATGAGCCGGCTAGCGTAGGCCAGAACCCGAGGAGCCTTGTCCTCAGGTAACTTCTGGTATACTACGACACCTAGACCGTACCCACTAGCATCGGTGTGAATTAACACCTCACCACGTGGATCATACATGGTGAGCACCGGTGCCTCGGTTAAAAATGCCTTTAACCGTTCGAAAGCTAGACCACACTGTTCCGACCAGTCAAAGGACGCATCCTTCCTGGTCAGATCATGCAGTGGTCTGGCGATCTTGGCAAAGTCCTTGATGAACCTACGGTAGTAGCCGGCCAGTCCAAGAAAACTTCGGACGGCGGTCACCGTTGTAGGGACATCGAACTCCTCGACTGCTCTTACGAGTCCCGGGTCCGGAGCAACTCCCTCGGCACTCACAATGTGACCGAGATATTTGACTTTGTCAAAACCGAAGAAACACTTTTTCGGCTGGAGTTTCAGCTCCGCCCCTCGTAACAGTCTCAGGACGGTACTCAAGCGTTCAAGAAACTGCTCAAAGGTGTTCCCAAAGACGATAATATCGTCTAGGTACACCAAGCAGCTCTCCCACTTGTGTCCCGCCAACAAGAGGTCTAACGCTCTTTGCATTGTGGCAGGAGCATTGCAGAGTCCGAAAGGCATTTTTCGAAACTCAAAAAGACCTTGAGAGCAAATGAATGCTGTCTTCTCAATGTCTTGCTCCGCCATCCTGACCTGCCAGTAACCACTAGCAAGGTCTAGAGTTGCGAAATACTTCGCTCCAGCAAGTGAATCGAGGGCATCATCGATGCGAGGTAACGGGTACTGATCCGCCTTAGTTTGGGCATTCAGTCGCCGATAGTCCACACAAAAACGAAAGCCACCATCCTTCTTGCGAACAAGCAAGATAGGGCTTGCGTAAGGACTATGCGAAGGTTGGATTACCCCTGCATCCAACATCTTCGCTACCTCTTCTCTCTCGATTGCACGAGCCGCCGGAGCGGTTCTTCGCAATCCTTCACGCACCGGAGGTAACCCACCGGTATCAATTGTGTGCTCGACGAGCGGGGTTTCCCCCAGCTCTGTGTAATCGAACGCAAAATGATCACGGCGTTCCAGCAGGAACTCCCGAAGCTGTGCCGCCTCCTCAGGCTTCAGACTAGGTCCGATTTTAAGGCACTCTTCGAGTGGGTTTAACTTCCGCATTGAGGACTCGGCGGCCTTTCTTGGTCACCCTTCTCAACTTAGGCGGAAGCCCCTCTGGGCGGCCATCTTCATGACTGGGGTCTCCCCTCTCAACTTAGATGGATCGTCCAGTCTCACCACTAGGGCTGCCTCCACAGCTTGAGCTGTCGCCACACCCTCCCCTGTCTCCAGGGCAATGGGTATGTTGTCGACGTTCTCAAGCCAAATGTCGTAAGAGCCTTCCTCTGTGGCTTCGGCAATCCCTGCCACTGCCAACAGACCACGGCCACCTAAGGCTTTACGATGGGGCTCAACGAGAAGCAGCTGTCCAGGGCCAGCATGCTCTATCAAGCTCACGGAAACTACCTTCCGCTCATGAGCTGATAACCATACGTTCTGCAACAGTCGCAGGGAACAAACTTCCCCGCTCCTAATTGGAGAACTGGTCTCGGCAAGCGTAGGTGACACAATGTCAACCCACCCATCCACCTTTTCAGGCTCCGCAGGCATACCTTCCGGGAACCCGAAAGGAGGGAGTAGCACCGGCTCCACAGAATCGTGAAGCCTCGCCAACGCCTCCAATACGGAACTCGGAAGTTGTACCGAAGTACCCTGCGCAGCCTGGACGGCCAGTGCGGCATGAAGAGCATCTGGATGTGCATTCCAGATGTCTTCCCGGAAATAAACTTTCCGGCTCACGACGTCCAACATTAACCCAAACTGGGAAGCCAGGTCAACACCTATTACGGCTTCCCCTTCACCCTCAATGAGGAGAAGATGGGTATGTATGGACCGTCCGTGGATTGACATGTCCACGTACATGACTCCTTCTATCTGGATGGAGTACCCGCTCATGCCCGTCAGGAATGAGGGGAGGCTAACCTCCTGCACCGGTAACTCCATCTCCCGTGCCACCGACATGCTCATTACCGATACTTCGGCACCGGTGTCGACGATCGACTCAACCAGCCGACCATCCATCGACACCAGAACACGCGGTGCCCCACGCAAGTAAGCACGGCTCTGTAATTCCGGAATGGGCAACCGTCGTTGCCCGACATTACTTCTCTGAGCCTCATCCGGTCGTACCGGATGCTCAGGGGCCTGGCTTCCAGTCTCCACACCAGGAGACCCACCAGGCCTGGGCGACAGCATGGGCGCACCAACGCTCGAAGCCCTCGTAATGCCCGTACCGTTCGGACCTTCCTCCCCCTCATCAGGGAAGAAAGGTGCCACCCAGCTCTCCAGCCGGGCAAGCGCAGCTTCCAGTGTGGGGCTTGGCTCCTGAAATACCCACTGGGTAATTTCTGGGTCCGCAGACCTAGCCAGAGGCACCCCTGCATCATGCAGGATACCCACATATCTGGAGACTGCCCGAAGGTACGCTCCTTCTTTACTTCGCCGGCTTTGCCGGACACCTGAGTTTTGTAGCATTACCGGTCGACTGCAGCTCAGTTCTGCAGGGACCGGCGCCGGTTTAACGAGGGCGGGCCCTCGTTTCTGGCAACAGGTAGATAGAACATCTGTCCATCAATGACGGTGGACAGATACTCCCGGCCCTGCAGTACCACGGGTGCTAGACCCGGCAGGTACTGCACCACGGGGCTTTCGCCCGGTGGTACTCGAGCAACCTGTCCTTGGGCAACTGCCCTCGGACAGTCCTTCCTAAGGTGACCCATTTGGTTACACCGAAAGCATGGACCTGGTTGCCTACGAGTAGGACCTCCACCTCCAGCCGTTTGGCTGGAACTTGACGGGGCCGCTGTGGACTTATTTCCACCCTGGCTCTGCCGCTTCGTCTTTCTTCCCTTCTGCCCTCCGGTCTTGGCAGTAGCTCCGTCCGATTTGGACGGTGCCGCTGCCTTCACACCCGAAGAGGTAGAAGTAGACGTTGCAGAGCTCTTGGGCTTTGCCACAGCACCAGAGACTTTGGCCGCAGCCTGGGTCCCTGGTACCGTCACAGTACGGGCAGGTAACGCTCCCGCCGTAAGCATGTCGGCCTCGACCAACATTGCCTCGGTGGTAAAGTCCCTGACCGTCTCAGCTTTTGATCCCCAGAGAGGTCTGAGAATCTCCGGCTGCAGTTTCTTCTTGTATCGGAGGAGTCGACAAGACTCATCCTCACCAGGAGAAACTCGTTCTGCTAGCTCAACAAAGCGCCAGTAGAACGCCTGGAGTGATTCCGCAGGCCCTTGCTTCATGGCCTCGAAACGGTCGAAACAGGCCTGAGCCTGATTCTTCGTCCCAAAGCGGTGAAGCATAGCCTGCCTCAACTCCGGCCAGGTCAGGTTTGGCTTGAACTCCACCAAACAGGCGTAATGTTCCTCAGCCGGACCATCGAGCAGGTACGTAAAGAAACTGCACCTGGCCTCATCCGTCCAGCGCTGAGCCCGAGCTTTGGCTTCGAACTGCCGGAGAAAAGGCGTAATGTCCTCTCGTCCATCATACCGTATGAACGAGTGAACTGGGTTAAAAAACCCAAACGCCTGGATCTCCGACGGGACAGCCGGTGCAGGCGTCCACGGCGCGGTACTTACCCGCCGTGGTGCCCTGCTCCGGTTCCCCGAAGTCTCAGCATCGGGTTCAGCATCCTCGGGCTCCACCAAGTGGACCCGTGGTCGCTGAACGGGCGGAGGAACTCCCCGACCGCCTCCCGTAGGAGCGGTCCGAGTTCCTCCACCTGGAGGCACCCGCCTGGCCGGAGCCGGCGGAACCTCCCTACCTGCACCTTCCCGGTGCACGGGCGACGGTGTGAACCGAGGTTGCGACCGATGGAGCCGCCCGATCCCTGGGGAAAGATGACCCTGCCATCGCAGTTCATCAATCCCCCTGGCAACCTCACGGAGCTCCTCCTCAGTCATCGACGCCAACCATGACGTCGTGTTCACTGAGGGTGGCCCCGGGGTCCCTACCACCTCTCCCGCTAAGGGATTACCTCCACGTCCAACCGGACGGGAGGCGGTGGAGGTTAACAGGCCGGCCATAGGCCGTACGCCTGTCCCAGTTGGGGTCGGTGACCTCCCATCACCACCGTCTCCCGGTGCTCCACCGGAGGCAGTGTCCCGACGGTGCGTCCGCACCGTCACAAAGCCTCCAGCCGGAGGTTGGTCCGTAGAGAATTTCTACACCTTCCTCCGTGGAGTCACCGGGTGCGTTCCCGCCAACAGCACCCTCAACAGGGTGCCGCCCCTCCGGCCGCCTACCACGGCCGAAGGTGCGGGAACGCAACTCCAACTCTTCCAACAAACTGCTTCCCCGACCAGACATCGGGAAAACAGGGTCTTGGCCGATTTCGTCCGTGCGAACACGGGCAAAACTGGCCACCACTTGTTGGAAGAACCTCTACCGTAAAATACGGTGAATTTACGGACAAAAGTCCGCAAAACACCGACAATTAACGGTAGAACCGTAAACTACCGCAGTTTCACGGACAAAAGTCCGTGTCCCACGGTTAGATTTACGGTGGAGTTCCTTCTTACCGTTTTCGACCGGTGATATACGGACAACCGTCCGTTATTCACCGTCTATTCGCGGTAAAAAGCTCTTTCACCGTCCTAGAACGGAGATACACGGACAACGGTCCGTAATCTACCGTCCACCAACGGTGAAACTGTCTTCTTACCGTGTTCGAACGGCGATTCACGGACAACAGTCCGTAATCCACCGTCTACTTACGGTAAAACTTGACCGTAACCCGGTTTCACCACGGTATCACGGACAAAAGTCCGTGTCCCACGGTATAACACCGGTAAACCTGGCCGTAGACAGGTTTCCGCCGCAGTTCCACGGACAAAAGTCCGTGCCCTACGGTGTACTACCTGTCTACCGGACAAGCTACGGTTAAGTTGCCTTTTTACCGGGTTCTACCGGTCCTGCACGGTAAATCACCGTGCTACCGGTATACTGACGGTAAAAACAACCGTTATCCCGCGTTCGGACGGTCCTGCACGGTCAACCACCGTGCCCACCGTCCTACTTACGGATAACCTAGGGCTTTCCCCGGTGACCACCGCGGTATCACGGACAACCGTCCGTGTCCCACGGTCCTTCACCGGACTACTACGCCCTAAGCCGCGATCGGCCGTAGTTCCGTGGACAAATGTCCACGCCCTACCGGCACCACACGACTCCGGTCGAACCGACCGCACAAGAGAGGCTGGTGGTAGCGCTACCCGGCGCCTCCACCAATTGTAACGACCCGACTTGGTCGCTACAATACCTACGGCAAATTCGAACCAACTTACCGTCGCTTGACCTCCTGGGGACGGGTCGAAGCGCTGGCCAGCCCTCCTCTTGTACCCGTCCGTGTCCACGGGTAGCGCCGGACGGAGGTCGTCTCCCTCGCCGCACGTCGACGGACGAAAGACCGCCGAACAAGACGAGGAACCCACGGTAGATCCCCGATGGATCCTACCGCAGAACCGCGCGCGAAGCACCGGCCGACATGCTGGAAAACATGGCGGAACAGGACGGTGATGGTGACGGCGTTTCCCCACACCGGAACCCCCACCTTCCCCACGGTAACTTCCCCAGTAATATTATGAAATAATATGACACGGACACAGTGGTTGGAGAGAGTGAAAATAACAAGATATTTATTCACAAGGAATATATAAAAACACTCACTGTAAACAGGCAATATCTGCTGGTAAATTCTACCAGCAGAGAGCCAACAGAGAGATGCAATTAAAGAAGAATCTCCTGGCTAATTCCTGCCAGGAGAAGAGGTTATTGACCTCCTTACACAAAGGCAACAAAGAGATGAATGGTGGCCATCTTGGCCACCTGTTGATTGAAGGAGCAACAAGCACATGCACTCTGCATAAGGGTTTCACTTCCACTGTCCAGTATACAATGGCCACCACCATTATATACACCCCCAGGCTGCTCCACCTGGGGGAGGACAGGGACCCTTGCTGGCCATTTTGTCGTCTGCTTGGCAATGAATTTGACAAGTGCCTAGCAGACGACATGGGATTTAGTTCTGCACCAAAAAGGAGCAGAACTGGGTCGTCACAATGGTCGAAACAGGTCAGGGAATCCAGCAAGGAGGTTGTGGTAGGGGGAGTTTTGGGTTATCACTTTAATGGAGTGAAATGTGCTGTGTGCCATAGACCTCCCACACCAGCCCAGTGTTTGAATTTGAATTGAAAAATTACTCTGCAAGCAGCCATAAAGGCCTATGGCAGAGGAACAAGAGTCCAAGTGCAACATAGAAAATGCATTGTCAAAAAAAAGAAAATATAAAACCCCATTGATATAAACATAACAACAATTTCAATATTTTGTAATGATGCAAATATATGCATTGTCAAAACAAAATAAAATTATGACTCCCATAAAATACTTTTTTCCTGCAAAAAATTCCCAGCAAGCGAGTTCCATTGTCGAATCTCCCTAGGGACAAATGACCAGTAATAAGAATCTGTTCGTGCAAAAATCTCTCCAACTTTGTTAGAGTGGTCACCCCTACCCAAATATAATGCCCTGAAAAGTTTACTTGAAGTAGGTTTAGGGCAAGAGCCTTCTAGCATTCGATTAAAGATATTGACTAAAATCTGAACATCTTGCAAGTAAACTATCTCAACCAAGCTCTGAAAGCATTTTAGTTACACTGTCGGCATATCCATGTGTACCACAAACAAACCTAGCAGCCCTGTGTTGGACCATTTCTATGGAGTGAGCTAAGTCTTCAGTGTGGGGATTTCACACGGAGCTGCAGTATTCTAGATGGGGATGTACTAATGAGTGATATGCTATACAATTTACCTCCATGGGACACCTTCTTAGAACGCATTGACTAAACCTTAGAATCTGCATAGACTTGGAAATAATCTGTTCGACATGCAGCTTCCAAAAAAGTTTAGCTGTAATCCTTACCCCCAAATATAAGAATCAATGTTATTAAGTGGAATGGCCCCTATTCTATATGGGAATATTATTGGATTCCTTCCCCTAGCTACCCTCATTACACACCATTTTTTCTTATTAAGTTGAAGTTGCCATTTAGAACACCATGCCTCTATTGCTTTCAAGTCACTATCAATAATATGGCAATCATTCTCAGAGGTAACCTCACGATAAATTATTGTATCATCTGCAAATAGCTGGCAATTGCTGCTAACTTGACTGCTGAGGTCATTGATATATAAAAGAAACAGAAGCGGACCCAACATGTTACCCAGAGGAACCCCTGATGTAACCCCTATCCAGTCAGATTCAGACCCACCTGCAACCACCCTTCTGAAGGTCATCAACTAAAAGAATAAGCTGGGTTTCACATGAATGACCCCTAAGAAACCCATGCTGGTTATGACACATTCATTGAGGAGGAATATATAATATGTTCAAGGACCTTGCAAACTATCAAGGTTAAAGACACGGGTCTGTAATTAGTTACCTGAGACGTCTCCTGATTTAAAAATTGGACTAACGTTAGCTAATTTCCACATATCTTGTACAATGGCTACATCTAAACTCTGTTGAAAAATTAACTGAAGGTATGTAGTGATAAAATGATAGCATACATTCCATCTGGACAACAGCTTTTATTTTAGTCTAATTTTAAAAGTTGCTTGACTATCTCATCTGCAGTTACTAAAATTTGATCCATACAAAGAGATGTTGAAAGGAAACGCTCATGTGGTATGCCATCATCAACTGTGAAGACCTTCTTGTATTGTTCTTTTAATAAGGTAGCTTTCCCTACTGGATCTGAAACAAGCTTCCTATTGGTGCCAACCAGAGAAGAAATAGATTATCTACTTTGCCTAGAGTTCTTAATGTAACGCCAAAATAATTTTGGGTCTGTTTTTAACCATTCTCCAAGCGTTTCTGTTTTAAAATTGTCATGAGCTAACAAGATTTCCCATTTCGCTGCTTTGCGTGCAATACGGAATTTATTGGAATTTACTAAGTTTGGGTGATTTCTAGCCCTATTCCTCCATAAGCATTGCTTACGAAGAGCCCTTTTAACTTTGGTAGTGTACCATACTGGTGTGGCACAGTCCCTAACTACCTTGGTTGGAATAAAGGAGGAAGACCCACTTAAAATTAAACTATGAAATCATGACCAATTCAAATTCACATTTTGAGGATGAAAACATTCTTTAAATTTATGAAAATTATCTATCAAATGTGACTTAAACCATCCCAATTACATTTGTTAAAAAGAAACACTATTTTAACCTCAGAAATTTTTTCCACACATACATTAACATCACATAAGACTATCTGATGATCACTAATTCCCCCTGATACCCTAACATTGGATAATAACTCTAGACTATTAGTCAGTACTACATCAAGAATTTTGTCATTTCTTGTTGGTTTAGTTACAACCTGTTCCATAGAGTAAGTATTCATACTATCTAAAAATGAAACTGCTAATGGTCCATCACTGCCACTGATCACCGTATGCATTTCCCAGCTTATGTTTGGAAATTTACATCACCTCCTAAAATAATAGTTGGGCTATGGTATTTATTATGAAGAGTGTCTAAAGAAGTTCTTACACTAGTGATATCTGCTATGGAGGATCCCGGTGGCAGATAGAAAGAATATAAAAACACCTTTTTACCATTCTTTAGCCTAAAACTACAACATACTATTTCACAGTCTGTTTCAAAACTTGTTTCCCTGCAACTATGAAATATTTGTGAAATAGCTATGAAAACCCCACCCCCTCTGTACCAAGAATTATATTGCAACCAGTCCTCAACTGCCACAATGAACTCAGGAACTTTGTTTCATAGACTCCTACAGTTAACCACCATAACCTTTACATGTGAAGGTATAGCCGAAGTTGGTTTTCCTAAATTCCGGGACAGTGTTTGAAGAAATAATACCTGAAACAAAGGAACTATTGCTCCCAGCAAACAAGCTGTGGAGCATCCATGTTAGTATCAACCCGCCTAAAGCATTTGCACCTAAACCTTAAAACCTTACCCTAAAAATGCTTAACATGCTTAACGTGTTAGTCATAGAGGCACTGCTGCTTAAGATCAACCAACAAACCAAAATGGTGCAGAAAATTTGCCCCAATGATTGGGCGTGTAACATTGGCTATTACAAAGGGGAATCTCATCTCAGTTACAAACCCAGGTCGACCACTGTGAGGCATTCTCCAAATACAGGTATGGTGGAGCCATTTGCTGCAAAGAGGTGGTGGCTGTTTTGGGGGAAAGTTTTGTACCTGTTTCCGGTGGCAATGTTGACGCATCAGAGCCAGTGTCAATGAGGAACTGTAGGCTGGACAACTTGTCGGTGACAAATAAGCGACTTGTGGTGAACCCGTCAACATCCGTCGCTTCTAATGTTGGGCTGATTCGTTTCCCCGATGCAAAGTTGCATGGAGCCTGGCATTTCTTTGCATTTTTACCAAATCTGTTATGATAGTAACACAAGCAATTGGTACTTGTGTTGCTGTTTCGGTGTCGACTGTTACTGTGCCCTCGTGAACGGTCTCGATGCTAAAATTAGTGTGTCATGTTCCTGTTGGCAAGAGTTAGTTCTTCAACAAGTTTTTCTAACTGTTCGATGCATTGCAGTTCAATACTTTTCTGAGACAAGCTTGAAATGCTGTGAGAAGTGACCTCAACAATTTTGTTGGCCATCTCACTTAAAGCATCGAGAGCAGTAGAGTCTACTTGTGCACTTAGGACCATTTGTACAGCAGGAGGGAGCCGCTGCATCCGTGCAGATTTGATAGCTTTGTCAGTGTAATTAGAACCAAAAAATTGCTTCAGGTCCAGAAGCAATTGGCTTGGCTTACAGTCATCGAGTTCAAATTTTGTAGAAAGTTGGCGCAATTTTTGGTCTTCAGAAACACCAAAATGGAGAATTAAACGCTCTTATTTTGGGAAATTTGTTTTCCTCATCACTGACAAGAATATCTCGAATGGCTTTCAGGTATTCAGGTGCCAGGATAGACAAGACATGGTCACACTGTTTCATCTTTTGATGTGTCTTTTACGAAATTGAGCTTCAGTTTGTACGAACCAAAGATCAGGGTCATCTGGCCAGAATGCAGGAAGTTTCATCTCAACTGCAGATATCTCATTAGGGAAAGCTCCTGGAGCTCCAAAAGACAAGATGGCTGAGCTAGGGCTAGCTGTAGCTTGCTGCTTGAGTTTGGTGTCGAGTTCTCCATCATATTCAATACACACAAAATAATTATCCAGTAAGTTCAGAGCACAGTACTGTCGTTGACTGCAGAGTTACTGGTTGATTGCAGAATTTAATTTTTGAGTTAAATTAACCAGTATAGTCCGGGTCACCAGTTGTGGTGGTTGTGATGTAGGTTGATCACAAAACTAGGGTACTAAATATTCAGACTTTTAGAAAATATAAAAAGAATTCCAAGAACACACAACCACGCGATGAAGAACTAGAAAAGTAACTAAATTTATTAACAAAAACTGAATTTTACATTTTACAAAATAGACATTTGTAGCAAAGAGACAGAACTGCTGAAAGCGAAAACGAAAATGTTTTTAAAAGGGTGAATGAAACTTGAAAAGATAAGAACGGGTCCTTCTAGAAGGTTCTAGAAGGGTCAAACAGTAAAACAATAGAGAAAGGGGTCTTTCTAGAAAGTTCTGGAAGGAAAATGTATAACTAGGTTACTGTCAATGATCTTGTGATATTGTATGAACTCTAAAAGGACCCACAACCTGTCTCACCCAGGTGGTCGCAGCAGCACAAATATGGTTTCTGAATGCTATGTGTGGCCCAGCATCAATAAAGACTATAAACGTTGGACTCGAGTATATTCAATGCCAGCGTGCTAAAGTACATCATCACATTAAAGCCCCACCAACATCTTTTGGCCCACCAGATTCGAGATTTTCCCATGTACACACCGACCTCATCGGGCCCTTACCACCATCTGAAGGATTTGTTTATTGCCTAACCTGCTCTGATCGCTTTACCAGATGGCCAGTGACCAGTGCCTTTATTTCTGGTTGGGTTGCTCGTTTCGGCTGTCCTCAATATGTCACAACTGATCAAAATGAATGCAGGTTGTTTTCTTCATTGACAACAACCCTCGGTGTGACACGCATCCGTACAACTGCATATCACGCACAAGCAAACAGTTTAATTGAGCGATTCCATCACTATTTGAAAGCTGCACTTATGGCTCACCTTACAGAGTGCTGAACAGAAAAACTGCCTCTTGCACTTTTGGGAATTCACGTTGCTGTCAAGGACATCAAGGCATCTGCAGAACTGGTGTACGGAACAACCTTACACCTTCCACACAAGTTCTATACCACAATTCCCTATGACAACAGCGAGAATCAGAGTGAATTTATCATCCATCTGAAACGCATCATGCGAGATCTTCGATCTGTCATGACATCCTCACATTCAACATTGGACAAGTTTTTCATCCACCCCGAATTAGCTAAAGCCTCTCACGTTTTCCTCCAGATCGACCTCATCTGCAAACCCCTGCAACCTCCCTATGAAGGTCCCTTTGCAGTGATATCACATGCTGCTGATGGTAAATTAGTCAGTGTCAGTTGATAGGGTTAAGCCTGCTTTTTTAGCTCCGGAAGCATCGCCCAAGCAGCCTTCACACATCTCTTCTTCAGAAGACACCAGCATAACAACGCTTTTGCACAAGCCAGAGCTATTACAGAGAACTCGTTCTGGTGAAACTGTCCGTTTCCCTGGCTTCCTATCACGTATAATTGATTCAATATATTTTTTTTCTATTCTTTTTTATTATTAAGTATTATCATTGTCACTGGAAGGGGAGTCCTGTAGAGTTCATATAATATCATCAGGCATTGACAGTGACCTAGTTATAGATTTTCCTTCCAGAAATTTCTAGAAGGACCCCTCTTTCTCTATTGTTTTACTGTTTGGACCTTCTAGAAAGGACTCTTTCTTATCTTTTCAAGTTTCATTCACCCATCTAAAAACATTTTCATTTTTGCCTTCAGCTGTTCTTTCTCTTTGCTACAATTGTCTATTTTGTAAAATGTAAAATTCAAGGTAAGTTACTTTTCTAGTTCTTCATTGAGTGGTTGTGTGTTCTTGGAATTATTTTTATATATTCTAAAAGTCTGAATATTTAGTACTCTACTTTTGTGATCAACCTACATCATAACCACCATAAACTAAAGAAAACCCAAACACGCCATGCGTTTAGTTTTTGTTTAGTTCTTTTCACATAGTTATTTCTGATCCGTAATCTAAAGTGCACGTGCTAGAAACACTGAAATATTTTCCGGATCAACTGGATTCTTTTCTAGTCGAGTATGAAAATTAGCATGTAGACTTTTTCCGAATTATTATATGGTTGGATGGACCTGGGCTGATCAAGAAGCTGCAGCATATGCAGGGGATGCCCTGCAAAGAGCAGATCTAATAGGGCCAGTGCCAATCAATCAGCCACACTCCCATGCAGCCTGGTGGTTACACCACTGGACTGGGTGTGTAGATACCCAAACTGGAGGGGTTAGGAAACCGGGCCCTGAGGCAATTCAAGCACCTTGTATGCATGTTGTGATCACTGTAGATGTGGACAAAACTGAGCCATATGCTGCGCTAAAACCTAGGGCAGGAAGCTACTGAGTTGGTTCCGGAATTATATTGGCATTATACAGAGATTGTGGACGGTGAAAGTCCACGAGAAATGGAAGACTACCATCTTCCACACTTCCGTATGATGCTGATACAGGAGCTCCATCAGATAATGATTGTGAGCTACATTAACACCACATAAAAGTTTGCCGAAGTCGCCCAGCTTACGGAGGACAATATAGTGGCTGAGAGGCTGACTCCTGCACAGATGGCAAAAGCCACCAGGGCTGTTGCTACGTCCAGTACCAACTCTAAAGCTTTCAACACGGTGGGTGTGAAGGCCGACCACATTCTGAAAGCAGATGGATAGAATTCCAAGACTAAAACTAGCAATGGAAAGAAAAAAGAATACAGCACTGGACAGAAGCAAAAGTATATCTCCAATAGGTCCTAGTGAGAAGGTTTGGGTGCAATCAGTAAGTTACTAGTCCGAGTAGTCTAGTTTAATTCCCCTCAGTAAAAGTGGGTCCGTGGATCCACTAAACACAAGAGGGATTGCAAAAGAAGTAGGTGACACTGATGTTACAGTTGGTCAAGCCTCCAGGCAGTGGAGATGCACTGAATCATTGGAATGTTCTTTTGAATCCGATGTTTCGGACGGTGTGACAATCAAGATCCGGACTAGTTTCTAACTAACGAAATGCTTTGGAAAAAAACACATAACCAATGCAGTCAGTAAAGCTAACCATAGGTTGCGTTTTCTCTAATGCATCCTTAAACATTGTAAAGAAAATGTAAAAGGTCTGTCGTTTTACCTTAGTCAGACCTATATTAGAACATTGTTCTCCAATTTGGAGCCCAATTATAAGTAACTTAAAACCCGAAATAGAAATGGTACACCGTAGGGCTGCCAGATTCGTGAAAGGAAGATATGTGTATACTGACAGTGTATCTTCTATGCGTGAGGAACTAGAATGAAAATCATTAGCAAGCCGAAGAAATGACGAAAGCCTTGCCCTTTTCGGACGTTTACTGGCAGATGATAATATTACCCTACTTAATGACATACAGAATACACATCCTAGTAAGCAAAGCCACGGGCATTCAAATACTAAAAGAATTAATGGCTAGAACAGATACATATTTTTGGTCTTTTTTCCCCCAAATGTTATTAGAATAACTCTAGAATATCTCTTCCAGTTGATAGTTCTTTGTTAGGACGATTTAAATTTAACAATGTCTTGTTTTACCTGAATGACAATTTGTGATCTGTAGCAATCCCCCTGCCACATGGCTTTTAAGCTGATTTGTTTTTATATATGTGCATATATATATGTGCTTTACAATGCTTAATGCTGCATGTGAACTTTTATGTCCCTCTGCCACAGGCCTATTTGGCTGCTAGCAGAGTATGAATTTAATTGTAAAAATTTGAAACTGCCGTGTTCATGCCTGGTGCAAGGAAATAATCATGGCGACCCATTAGTAGCAGACGATCAACATACTTCACCTAGTCCTTCCGTTGGAAGCAGTGGTGATGAGGTTAAAGTGGCCAACCTTAGGTTTCCTGCTAAGCCTCAGCCACAAAGTGATTCGCTGGGCAAACATGTGGCAAACCACAATTTTTTATCAACCATTTTATTCCCCAGTATAACATGAGTATTTACTGGCGTGTTTCCTTTTATTTCCAGTGATGAGATCAATGTAGAAAACTCCTTGGATCTTGGATTTCCAGCATCCATAAATCCACTTCACAGCAGTGATGAGGTACTGCTGCACTTCAAGGGGAAGATCCACATTGTCCGGAGCCAATGGAAGCTGTGCAATCGGTGGTAGTGGACACACCCAATAAACCAGCCACAGTATCTACACAGTAAACACAGTATCTACCACTAGAGGGCCAGTCCAAATGACACTGGCCACAATGGATGCAATGGAGTCTGTAACGCCGATGGTTGGTAGTAAGTTGGCCAGTGATGAATCTATTTTGACAAGAGACCCTCTGGTTTCTGTGGTTCAGTAAATGAGTCCCGTCGATTTCTTTGGTCTAGCAAAGGCTTGGCCGGTGACCATTCACAACCAACCAGAAAATGTGGCAGATTCTGATACTCTGCTTGTTCATTTGGAAGCTGCTAGTGGTCAACCAATGCAAGGCCACACTGAAAGGTGAGGAGTGGGATCTCAGAAAGGCCATAGATTGGGGCTTACTCATCGGTTGATATGAAGATTGACTCCTCCGAAGTGTGGGTCGAGTAACTTTCTGGAGTGGATTCCATGATTCTAATAGTTTGAATGGTGATGATTGAAGCCCAGCCTAAACCTACATCTTGTACGTCTACTTCGACTCTGAAAAGAGAAGTGGGGAATGGCGAATCCTTGGCTTTGCAAGACCTGCTACTGATGTTGGAATGTCAATGTGAGATGGATGACCATATGGGGAATGCAAACAAGATGTTGTGTGCCAGGATGGACAAAAATATGACATTGAGGAGTTTCCTCTCACTCAGCCAAGAATATCTTCGTGTATGGGCAGTTGAAGAGCATAGACAGCAGTTGGAGGATATAGCAAAAGCCCTAAAGCATTTTACCATAGTGGTGGGCATGTTGCCTGCTGCCGTAGCTGGCCCAGTGGAAGCAGCTGGTGTTACATGGTCCGAAGCAGCTTACCAACTGTTAGGTTTGCCTAAGGCAGCAGCAGGACCATCGGATTGTAAACCAGCCAACCGTACGAAAAAATAACAAATGGCCACCAATGCCAAGTACACTCAAAGGGAAGAAGGCGAAGCCATACCCACGAGGATAGGCTGCAACCCTAGAAGGATCTCACGAAAGAGGGCCCTGCGTATCTTGAAGGTAAGTACAGCAAGACAGGAAAAAATTGCTAAGACTAATGCCTCCAGTCCCTGCCAGGTATTCATGAAACCCATTGGCAACTTCAGAAAATCCCCTATGTCAGGACATTGCTCATATACAAAGCATAGCCCCATCATCCTATCAACAACCAATAGTCCTAAGAGGACCTACAAAGTCTACTGCCAAAAGCTTTGCTACAGCATCTATCTACAGTGTGGCACCAGCAATGGTTATTGCTCGCAAGAGTAAGCTGACTTGCAATGAAGGAGAGTACACACCTCTCCTTCTAGACCTGACCACTTGGACTTCCACGTGGCACGGTGAACCTTTGTCTCGTGAAGGTGCATCATGCAAACAAACTCCTGGTGGCTGTCTGGTCATTGTCATGGACAGACAAAGGGAGACTACCATATTGTGTACAGTACTGATCTCTCCCTTGGGTACCAGTGTGTTCCCAAGGTGAGTTGTTTTATTCACAGGTGCTGCACCAAGGCTGCTTCTGGGTCAACTATCCCAGCTGCCATGTGGCAATCTATTCAGTGACTTGGATTTCAATTGTTTATATCCAACTGGGCAAAGCACTGGTCAGATGCACTCTGTAAATACCACTTATTATCATAAGTACAATAAATCACTTAAATCTATTTATTGTGTCTAGATTAGTAGTTTGGAGAAAGGATTTGTGTGGGGCTGTTACCTCCACCACTCTTGGGATGGTTCGAGATGGTCACGAATGTTTTTGAGAACAGGTGTTTTGTCTAGTAGTCGCCACATTCGACCAGCAAAATTCAGTGTAGGACTCTTGACACATGTCGATCAGACTTAACAAAGTCCACCATTGGATACTGCCGTAAGGTCCCACAGAGCTGAGGAGACCATCATAGGAAAAAGTTTATCCTAGCAGTTTGGGATGTAACAATTGGTAGAGGCACCAAGTACTGCAGTGCCCTCTTGGATGGTGAGCAGCTTAGTAGCCAAGCCTCTGGGTTGCTAACACAGTTAGGACCATCTTGTCCCATGTTGAGGTGGTATAAGGCCGTTGCTCCACAGTACCGTTAGATAACAATTGTGAATTGGTTTGCCAGCTTTCTGCCGGTTTGGACTAGTAAAATTCAGTCTGTAACCGCACTCAACAGAGGAACTCGGGAGACACATGGTTGCACTGAGATGCCAGTACAGACAAGCATCCCACGCTTTGACCAAGAAAAACCCAGGTGCTGAATTGGTAGCCAGAGTAAGAAACCAGCTGCCCAGAAAGTTAGCATAGCTGAATGGCAACTAGCTTTTATTCTGCTGTTAGATTTCCCGGCCATGGGGTACTACAACCCGGTACACTTTTGAGGAGTACACCAGCCAGGGCCCAGGAAAGCCTGGGAAGCTGTGTTGATGTGGCATCCCAGACCCCTGTGCAGTCCTGTGGAACTGAGCTGCAAAAAAGCAATACTGGGAGTGTGCTTGCTCCCTTAGCTGAGCATCAGAACCAAACTTCCTTCATTGGTGCACTCCAAGTGCTGGTGTTGATAGATCATTTCATGGAAATGATTGTTGACAACAGGATTAATGTTACTCTGTTGAGTACAGCCATAGCTATGGATATGAAGTAACCAGTGGAGAGGATGAGTCCCTCCATTCCTGAAAGGCACAGGTTGCAGTTTTGTGAATGTAGTGGGTGTGTTTATCACGAACCTAGGGCTCCATAGAAAATCGATATCCGTACCCAGTCTAGTGATCGAAGAAAAATGGGAAGCCATATTAGCTAATAATCTAGCAGGTGATTTTGGATTGGTTGTTGATGCGATACCCCAAAAACTGATCTTTTGAGACGACCTCTGGGCTGCAAACCCAGTCTTTATGCTGCTTTGACGAGTACACGCCCAGTCCTCTCAGGAAGGATCAAGACTTACTGGGTTGCAGATTAAATCACTGGAGGTTTTGCATTATGCCATGATTCAGAAGACAGCTGTGTTCTTCTCAGCTAAAGGAGACAATGAGATAATGTCAATGGTGTGAACCCAAGTGAAGTATTAGATTCAGCCAGGACTAATTAGTCTTCAGACAAGGTTGATGGTTGGGTGGACATAGTGCTGACCGACTTCCCTCAAACAAGTTCACCAGTTAAGAACAGACGTTTGATTGCTATGACTCAGAAAATAAATGAATGCCAAAAGTGTGACATTTTCCCTGAAGACACATTCCCCCTAAAGGTACTTGTGCCCGTGATGCCCAGAACCTACTTAATATACTAAACCGAAAAACTAAACCATATGAAACGAGAAAAGCAATTTTAGGGCAAACAGTTTTAGGGCAAACATTTCTTTAGTGCAAATGGTTTTAAGACAAACATCCCTTTAGGGCAAATGGTTTTAGGACAAACATCCCTTTAGGGCATGTCGTTTTAGGACAAACATCCCTTTAGGGCAAGTCGTTTGAGGGCAATCAACCCTTCAGGGCAAATGTCTATATCTTGGTTGCCAGAGCAAATGCAGGTGATTGCTTGGATAGCCCTGTTGGAGCATACTGATGAGGGTCAGCTGCTCTTGTTGAAACCCCCTGGAAGGCCTTGGGAAAATGAGGGGCACTGGCATTGCCGGGATTGGCAAGGTGACTAAAAAAGGCATGTAGCCACCGCTCAAGCGGTGAAGGTTGCCATTGTGGTAGACCGAAAAGACCCGCCCCACCCACATCGAAATATACAGCACCAATATCTATAAACGTGTCTTATGACAAAGCAAACAACTGAAGAACAGTTTATAGTGTACAATAAAGAAAAACAGCACGAATAAAAACCCATCTTAAGCTTATGCTGTATATTTTATTAATTAAACACTGCACATAAAACCCAGAATTATTCAGTAGTAGATAGCGCTAGGTGGTATGCATACTGAATGGCAACTTCGAATTCGAAAATGTGAATAGGATCGTAGCCCTTTACATACCTCATGATGCAAATGACAAGTCAAGCAAAAAAACTGTCCGTCACGCAAATTATAGTCAGAACAGCCACAATTGAGACATGCCGATGACATTTTGAAAGCTATAAAATATAATAAAATGTATACATATTAGTACAGTAACCAAAAAGCATATTTAAACTATAAAACATAATGTATAAAAACACCCCATGTTACTATTGAAACACATTAGGATGTATTTTGATACTAAACATTGCAGACAAATGCGCAAAAAATCGTAGTCACCTTGGGGAAATAAAATACTTCAATGTATCTTAAAACCAACGTTACCATATGACTACCACAGGCATTTAGAAATCGGGACAAACACAAGTTGGCTCCGCTATTTTTATGACGGCCGGCAATTTCTAATTGGTTTGTTGTGTGGTTCGACATTGAAAAGGGCGGAGCATGTGGCGTCAGACTACATAACTTAAGACTTGAATTAGAAGTTGCATTTGTCATAAAAAGGGCGGAGCCAACTTGTGTTCATCCTGATTTCTAAATGCCTGTGTTGAACACCACTTTTTAGAAAGTCTGTAACGACCCGACTTGGCAGTCATCCCCTGGGACTCCTGACCAGAAGGTCCTGGACCTCCCTTTTTCCCATACCTGGACTTTCTCGTGTCCATACTCTGTTTCTTCTCGTGGGAAGGTTTACCATGCTTTGAGCCGGACACACCTAAGCTCAGACTCACCGGGCCAGTCAGGCTTAGGAGGGTGGTTAGCCCCCTTCGAGTGACCAGACTTCCCAACAGAAGCCTTTCCAGCCGAAGCTGTACTCTCCTCTGAGTTGACTCCCATAGCTGACTTGACAATTGACGGTCGTGCCGCCACGACCGTCCTCTCATCCCGAGGAATATTTACTTTCCCTGGTGCAAGGGTCAGCTGACCCTTGCCACCAACAGTTTTAGCTCCCAAACCTTGGGGGCCTGCATCGCCCCTCTGGGCAAAGCACTGTTGGCCAGTGGCGGTTGTGGCACTTGCAACAGGTGCAACACCACGTCCGACAGGAGGTTCCCCTGTAACGAGTGGATTCCGGACATCAGTTCCCTACAGGGGCAGAAACAGAGGTCTGGAGATCGAACTCCTGTCGGCGTTCAACTTTTTTAGCCCTCTTTATTTGGGCCTCGCACTACCCCACCTGAGCCATGTGGTACCGTGCACGGTCCTCATAGCTCCACTTCCCTGCAGGGAAGCCACCCGGACCTTAACGTGAGGTCTTGGCCTTTTTCCCCGCAGGATGACTGGCCACTGGTGGGGTGAAAGGGCGGAAACTTTTCTGTCCATGACCACCACCACCACTCACTGGAGTGCTCTTCCTCAGAGCAGATACTGCAGGCTTGTTGGCCTTTTTATCCACTCTTCGGTCGCTCTTGGGAGTCCAAGACTGCCAGCTTAAACATATATATATATATATATATATATATATATATATACGTATATGTATATGTATATATAAACATACATACACACACACACACACACACACATATAAATATATATATGTATATGTATATATAAACATACATACACACATATATATATATAATTTATATGTATATATAAACATACATACGCAGCGCCAAGGAATCATTTCTTTTATATATATATATATATATATATATATATATATATATGTGTATATATATATGTGTATATGTGTGTGTATATGTGTGTGTACATGTGTGTGTACATGTGTGTGTGTACATGTGTGTGTGTACATGTGTGTGTGTACGTGTGTGTACGTGTGTGTGTGTGTACGTGTGTGTGTGTACATGTGTGTGTACATGTGTGTGTACATGTGTGTGTACATGTGTGTATACGTGTGTGTATATGTGTGTGTATATGTGTGTATATGTGTGTATACATGTGTTTATACATGTGTGTATACATGTGTGTATACATGTGTGTATACATGTGTATACATGTGTGTATATATGTGTGTATATATGTATAATTTGTATATATATGTGTATATATGTGTGTATATATGTATATATATGTATATATATGTATGGTGAAACGATCAGTCCAGGAGCGCTCCTGGCTCACTTAGTTTTTTGTGGATCGTTTGTTTTTGTTTGTAGATTGGCCTGGAACTTTGTCAACCCTCTGTACTGATGTACAGAGGATTGCCCTAGTTCTCTCAGCTGACAATGCCAATATCCTGCCTTGGGTCACCTCTTGGGTCTCTTTCTCTCCCAGTCCCACCCCTTAATACAAAAAGATCATGCTGATAAGCAGTAGCATTAAGTCAATGGGGTTGTATTTTTCTTGGAAAATTATTGTTTTTTATAGGATGAATCATCTTTCTATATTTTGGTGACCACTGGTCAATCAAATTGATTGGCCAGTTTGGTTTTTCATTTCGATTTTACCTAATCAGAGAATACTGAGAAATGGTTCTCAGTATCCTCTTTTTGGGTATATAAGACCGTGTATTTTGTGTGTAAATTAGAGATTCTGTAGACAGAGAATCTATGTTCAATTTGGCATAGATTCTAGAGAATATGTTGTAAATAAACGAATAGTATACTTTAAAATTACCAAGTCTTATTTTTCTTATACTTAATGGAGAGAACGAAAGTTCTAAAATCATCTTCATCTCGAATCATCAATCCGGGTGGAAACCCGGATCAACACTTCTAGATGCAACTTCAAGGGACAGCACGATCAACTAGCTTTTAACGGGCGAAAGCCCGAGGGGTAGCAGACAGCTAAAAGATCCATTTTACTGTAAAAGTTCAACAAGGAAGAACTTGTGAGGAATAGGAAAAGGGATTGATTTGTTCCCTTCCTCCCGAACCAGGGTAAAATAAGCGGCTTAGCCAACCGCTTTTTGGTATATTTTATCCACCACAAGGTGGTTCGTTACAAATTTGGTGGAGGCGCCGGGTAGTTGAACAACTTGTTACTCCGTAAGCTACAAAGATCGTGTTGAAAAACACGCAGCAGAGAATCATCGACATCAGAAATGACTAGTCTTCAGAAGTTACTCAAAGATCTGAGGGACCTCGAGAAACTGAGAGAGGAACGACGTCGAAAGAAGAAAACTGCTGCATTGAAAAGGATCGTGAAGAGGCAACGTACTCAACTGGAGGAGGCCAAAGAGGAAACCGAAGTACTTCCACCAACTCCTGTTGCTGTCAAGCCTGAGGTGCAGTCCAATGAGGGAAGCAAGACGCCAGAACACGCCGCCATTGCCGACATCATTGGTAAACTGTCAAAGGAAAAACAGGATGAATTGGTTCGTCAAATTTTGGGCGACGAACGAAGCGAGAAGAGAGCAGGCTCGATCAACACTGAATTGGAATCGATCGAACCCGGGCGAAAGCCTGGTCCGGATGAAACTACCAAATGGACACCGGACCTGGGACCTACGCCATACTCTGAGAGGAATTCGTTACATCCTCTGCAGGGATTCCCGAAATACGAAGGCGATGAGAACATCCTTCTCTACATGGAAGAATTCGAGGACATCGCTACCGCACATGACTGGAACTCCCTGCAGCGATGCAGACACTTCACAGGGCTCTTACGGAAGCATGCAATAAAATGGCTTGCACACTTCCGCTCTGCTTAAGAGGGACAAGAAATCACCTGGTCGATTATGAAGGAGGGAATCATCGCCGAATTTCTCCTACCGGACCAAAAAGTCCGCATGAATCGAGAGCTGATTGAGAGGCGCCAGCAAGACCACGAAACTTTCAGGGTCTATGCTGAGAAATATGCAGAGATGTATCGAAGGATTCACCCAAACGATGATGAATCTTTGCTGATAGCTACGCTCCGAAAGAGTCTGCTACCAGCACTTCGAAAACATCTGTATGGGGCGCCAAAGGATCGGTATCACGAGTTCATTCGCTTCACCACTCAAACTGAAGGTGAACTCGTTGATGAAAGGGAGTTGATTTACAAAACATCGGCTGGAACTACAACCAAAGTGGGCGCAAGCCAGCCGAATCGAGCAAATCAACCAAGTCAACCAAAAATATCAAGCGGACAAGACAAGATGTCGAACCCGCCTGAAAAGACTGACGATCAAGGACCGAAACAGACAAACAAGGAACATCAAAACAGACAGAGAACTCCTTGGAATAAACCTCAGGGGCCACTTATCTGCTACCGATGTTGGGAGGTGGGCCACATGGGTCGTGACTGCCCAAATCCTGCTAGAACAAAACCGTAACAAGGAAGGAGCATTGCTGCGGCTACACCGACACCTGTAAACAGAGTCGACGAACCGTTGGCAACGACGGCGATGCAAATTTCAAATACTGTCGAAGTTTACGAAACTGACGTCCTGCCGAATGGTATGAGACTGGTGCCTGTCGACATCAATGGGGTGACGCACTATTTTCATGAGGAAAATCTGACCGAAGAGGCTTTAAACTTCTAAGGGTGCCACTCAGCCCCAAAGTAGTGACGCCCGAAACTGAAACAATTACGGAAAAGGATAACGGAAAAATTGAAGTCAACTTGAAGAGTCATCAGGAAGTCCAAGCTGCAACTCGGCAAAAAAGGGAAGTCTCCGAGCTACCACGCGTTATGTGCATCGAGGTTCGACAGGAGGGATCTATAGGGGCACCCACAGACCTGTGCCAAATGACCGACATACGGCAGCTGCAAAGAAACAAAAAGGAAGCCAAGCTGTAGCACGACAAATAGCCTCAACAAGACTGGCATCGAAAAAAAAAATTGCAGTTGGAATTGAAAGTTGTATCATCCATGGAGGAGGTCAACTCAAGAAACCACTGCAAAGTGGGGCCGTCGAAACATTTAGGAAAAATGTCGAAACTAAGCCCTTCAGGGAAAAGGAGTCAGTGAAAAGGAAAGTAGCTGCTCCTGCAAAGGAACAGTAGTTAGTGAAAAAGGAAGTAACTGCTCCTGTAAAGGAACAAAATGGGGACTTTGCAACTGGCCTCAGAAGTTGTAGCGTCTATGGGGGATGCCAACCGACAGTGTCACTGCAAAGTGGGCTCATCGAGACATCTAAGGTGGATGTCATGGTGCAGTCCAATGGGAAACGGTGTGCAGTGAAGCTAGGAGTAGCTGCTCCTGAAAAAGGAGAGGAACATCTCCATAGGGAAGAGACGCCTCGAAACGAAAAGTTCCAGGGTGGAACTGAAAAGGAGCATCTTTATAGGGAAGATTTGAAAATAAAAAAGTGTCAGGGTGGCACTAAAGATGATCAGGGTGGTCATCGAAAACAAAAGGAAACTAAGAACAGGGTGTCCAAAAAGGAATTCTGGAAAAAGACATGCGGGCAGGCCGAAAATATCTCTATAGGAGAGACAGCTACAGCCTCCCGTGTGCAAACACGGGTAGGAACAACGATTGAGAATGTTAAAACTCAATCGGCTCCTAAAAAGGAACAACTTGGCGTTAAAAATCCATCAAACGATGAAATAACGTCCAAATTGTGTAGAGGAGAGGCCAAAATTCAAATTTGCTGCTATACGGAGCGCCGCCTGGTGGGAGAAAAAGGAGAAAGAGACTTTTTGGATAGAAGCTCCTACCACTTCCGGCCGGAAATTGAATTTGCAAGTCTCACAGAATCACGTAAGACGGCCACCATTTTGGACGCCACTTCAAATCTAGTTTCTGCGAAGAAAGGACGCAATCCACAATTTTTCGAAAAAGAGAAATTGTCAGCATCTAAAAAAGAAATATTTGGAAAGAAGATGGCTGAATCCATGGATCAAGGAAAACCTGGAAGTGAAGGAGCATCCGAACTGGAAATATTAATGGACACCGGCAAAATGACGCCAGACTGGCTGAGGATGCTTTTTGGGGAAGAAGACGACGAAATCATCGCTGCAGGGATCCCTCCCGGCAGCAATGCCGTGCCTTCATCTCCTACAAAGGAAAAAGCAAAAGGATCTTCGAAAACGAAGAAAAGGAAAACGCCAGAGGGTGAGACCACTAATTTTGTTCCGTTGTTACATTCTCCTCCCGGGCAGCGTAGAAGCGGCAATCCGGAACCTGAAATCTTCTGGGCCCGCCAGGGATCCAACTCTACAATTTCCAAGGCATCCGGAGGAAATGGATACTCCACCAGGGAGTTTACATGATGGATGTCTGCCAACAGAGCTAGGGGGCTCTCATAGGAGTGGCCGGACGAAAGGCGAAAGGAACGCCGATAAGAAAGCCATGAGGGATTGGATCGATGGGCAAAACAAAGAACTGATGGCTAGGGGACGGTCCCCAATCAAGGTGCCCGCAGTCGGAACAACGCTACCGAAGAGGACGACACCAAGGGAAGTCTCCCCTTCTAACAGTTGGGTTACTGTGGACCAGCCAGTAGTAAAAGGGTATGTGCATCGACCTAATCAACCACTAATTCTGTCTGGGGCAATGGAGAGGGTCTCCATTGCTTCCAAAGTTGTGGAACCGAGAAGAGAAGCTCATCCGCCAGCGGTGAGCAATCCCGCTCGGCTCAACAGGGAGAAATTCGTTGCTGAGAGGCGCAGGGACCCGAGACGCCAAGGAGACGTCGCCAAAAGTCAGCCTCAAGAGGAACGAAGAACCAGACCGAGGGAGGAGTCAAGGGACCCACCAAGGAGATCCGAGACGGCCAGAATCCAGCCGTTTCGCCATCCCCACATACCTGGACAGGCCAGGAAGGGACTAGGTGCTACAGAGAGGAGGAAACAATGCAGGGACCAGATCTTCCCAGGGGAACGCGGCCATCCAAGCCAACGAATGCCTGGACCAGCCACGGGAGCCATCCCGAAGATCTCTCCACCACCACCTCCTCAACAATGGCCAAAGGACCGACTGGATATGTCGGACGGAAAGCTGTCCAACCGACAGCAATTTCGGCTGCTGCGAAACGGGTTAGTTTCTTTTGGGCGTCGCTGGGAGAGAAATGTCTTTCGTTATATAGGCTTTCTCAACAGCGACGAAGGAATCAGGGAGGATCGACTCCGTCCGAGGCAAGACAGGCCCTGGACCGCAGTCGTCGTACAAGTTTTGGACCACTGGCCCGTCGTTGTCCTCCATAACAATGCCGAACCCAGCACCCTTAATCTCGTTTATCCACAGCCTTGGGAGCAATCCCACAGCCAGATCTTCGAGGTGGTCATCTCATCGATGATGGCGACACTGATGCCTAGCGGCAGGGGCCACCAGAACATCGTTCATCATCGCTTGAAAGAACAGGATGGAAATGCACACCTGGCCATCCAGCAGCTGGACCTGATGGAGTCGATCGTATTGGGAGCAATCCCAAGGTCGCAAGTCATACCACTTTGGATGTTGGAAGATTTGACCGTCTTGTCTACGGAAGCGGAACCCGGACCCAGAGACCAAGGAGGCCACTTGGAGCCGGACCACTAAGACGGAGGACCAGGACCGAAAAAGGACCAGCGCGGACCAGTTCCGATCCATGCTGAGGAAACCGGAGGAACGAGTCAGCGAGGAGGCGTAAAATTCAAAATTATTTTATTTTTATTAATTGGGATTAAAAGAAAAGGGATTTCTTTAAGGGGGTAAAAATTAAAATTTTGAGTTTTCGTTTTCTTTTGGGGGTTTTTAAAATCTGTTTTATTTTGGGTTAATAGAAATTTTATTTCGGGCAGAATTAATTTCTTTTAAAAACATTTTTTTAGGGGAAGGGTTAAAAAGGGTTTAACTTTCCATTAATTTATGTTGTGATTAGTCAGGGTTTTTGGGAGGGAAAGTTAATTTTAATTTCATTCGTGTGTACGTTTTTAATTATAATTTTAAAAGTATTTATCTATGAAAAAGATGTCGGTTATTTTTGGGTATATTCTAGTCGAATAAATTACAAATTTAATTGGGAATGTTAATTTTGAGGTGTTTAAAGGATTTTTAAGGGTTAAAAATCATTCTGTGATAAATTGATAATAATAAACCTGTGATATTGTTATTTTTATCTGTACAAATTGTATATTTTTATTTTTTTTATGCAAAGTGGAAATTTTTCATAAAGGGTTTTGCAATTTTGACTTAATGCGGCTGCTTACCAGTGTGAAGTTCAGGGACGAACTTCAGGCTTAGTTGGGAGGGAACGTGAAACGATCAGTCCAGGAGCGCTCCTGGCTCACTTAGTTTTTTGTGGATCGTTTGTTTTTGTTTGTAGATTGGCCTGGAACTTTGTCAACCCTCTGTACTGATGTACAGAGGATTGACCTAGTTCTCTCAGCTGACAACGCCAATATCCTGCCTTGGGTCACCTCTTGGGTCTTGGGTCTCTTTCTCTCCCAGTCCCACCCCTTAATACAAAAAGATCATGCTGATAAGCAGTAGCATTAAGTCAATGGGGTTGTATTTTTCTTGGAAAATTATTGTTTTTATAGGATGAATCATCTTTCTATATTTTGGTGACCACCGGTCAATCAAATTGATTGGCCAGTTTGGTTTTTCATTTCGATTTTACCCAATCAGAGAATACTGAGAAATGGTTCTCAGTATCCTGTTTTTGGGTATAAAAGACCGTGTATTTTGTGTGTAAATTAGAGATTCTGTAGACAGAGAATCTATGTCCAATTTGGCATAGATTCTAGAGAATATTGTTGTAAATAAACGAATGGTATACTTTAAAATTACCAAGTCTTATTTTTCTTATACTTAATGGAGAAAACGAAAGTTCTAAAATCATCATCTCGAATCATCAATCCGGGTGAAAACCCGGATCAACACTTCTAGATGCAACTTCAAGAGACAGCACGATCAACTAGCTTTTAACGGGCGAAAGCCCGAGGGGTAGCAGACAGCTAAAAGATCCATTTTACTGTAAAAGTTCAACAAGGAAGAACTTGTGAGGAATAGGAAAAGGGATTGATTTGTTCCCTTCCTCCCGAACCAGGGTAAAATAAGCGGCTTAGCCAACCGCTTTTTGGTATATTTTATCCACCACAAGGTGGTTCGTTACAATATACATGTATATATATGTATATATATGTATATATGTGTACATGTATATATATGTACATATATATATATATGTACATGTATGTATATACAGTGCGTTTCATATATATAGACGCACCCCAAAAATTGGTTATAACTCGAGTTATAGTCAATGGATTCACCTGAAATTTTCAGCATAAAGAGATCATCTTATATTCTAAACTTTCTGCTAGGCAGAAATTTTTTTCTTTAAAAGGTAAAAATTAAAAAAATTAAAAACTGGAAAATGACCGTTTCATAATTATAGACGCACTAATGAACTTTTCACTTTTATTAATTATTGTGACAAATAACATGCTGAATCATTAAAAATAGTAAGGTATACAACTGTTATGATGTTTCAATATATATATATACATATATATATATATACATATATATATATATATATATATATATATATATATATATATATATATATATATATATGTGTGCAATTGTGCACATGCACATCGTTTGTTCCTTTTTAACTTCTTTCAATTTCAGGGGGTCATACTAAAAGGCAGGAAGGGCAGAATGGGCAGAAAAGGCAGAATTTCATTATTTCTGGGCAGGTCACGATATTTTTGGGCAGGTAAGGGTAATCGAGGGCAATCCCGACTAAACTTAAAAATTAACTGCCCAGAAAAAAACTTTCCGGAATTTTAAAAAAAATTTTAATTTTTTTGTATAGGGCAGAATGGGCAGAATTTCATTATATCTGGGCAGGTCGCAATATTTTTGGGCAGGTAAGGGAAATCGAGGGTAGGTGGGGAACCCTTACCTACCCAAAAATATCGCGACCTGCCCAGAAATAATGAAATTCTGCCTTTTCTGCCTTTAATTTTGACCCCAATTTCAGTCACCCCCTCCCACGTTTTCCCCCTCCACGTTTCTCTCTCTCTCTCTCCCTCCCCTCTACACTTTCCAACCTTTTCCCCTCTCCAATTTAATATCATTGTAAGTGTTTTCCACACGTTTCCGTGTGTTTCTAAGTTTTTTTTCCGTACTTCCCCGTGTGTTTGCGTTTTCCGTACTTCCCAGTGTGTCTGCACGTATTTTCCGTGCCTTGCACCACCAATAGTAGCCTAATATTTATTTTACCGCGCGTTTTCATAAGTTTCCGTGTTTTAGTCTGACCATTTTTATCAGTAATAAAAGCAAATGCGAAGTTCGAACAGTATTGTCCCAATTAGTAAAATTGCCGTGTATGCCATGCTTCATCGATGTGTTACGTTATTATGAAGATCGTGTTCACTAAAAGTTTGGTTCTTACCAGGTTGCAATAGCCGAAGAGGTTATTCGTAATGAAGCTCGACGTAGTATACAAATAAATCACTATACGTTAAACGAAGCAAGTTCCAATAAATTAATAATAGCAAACCACCAAACGAAATGCACAAAACACAAATTAAAAACACCGTCTACACACATATGCAATAAAAAAAAAAAGCGCATGAGCGCTAGCAAAACCCAAGACTATACACACGATCCAATCATTTCAATCGGTCCTATACCGCAGAATAAGGAGATATATTCTGTGCTTTTACTCTCTTTGGGGAAACTACAGGCATAGCCACCTTATAATACAGGCCGGCCGGCTTACAAAATAGTTTAAAATAAAATGGCCGCTGTTTCTATATTTTTTCCACTTGATGGCGCTGTCTATCAATGATAGAAAGTACCATAGCCTATAAACAGGATATTAGATATTGTAGCCACGTCAATAGATTTATGTGCGTTACGTTTGTATTCTATTTTACCTTTTTATTACTTTTTAGAAAAAAGTTTTAATAATTACATGGTGTATGCATACAAATACACACAATGGCTACTTGCTGTGTGCCACGTTGTAAATCATATTTTCGAAATCCTAATTGCAAAGATGTAAAATACCATGAACTTCCAAGCAACCAAGATCTGAGAACTAAATGGCTTAAGAACATAAAAAGATGTTATTGGATTCCTGGTGATGGGTTTTGATTTTCACTTAAAAATTTTGTAAAAAACAAACTGTGAAATGTTTGTTTACTGCATTATATCAGTGGCTATTAAAAACTTGCCAAGAAGAAATTTACTGAAAACATTAGCAGATATGATACTGCCAAACCTTGACATCCACAAATTGTGGCTAGCATGTAAAACGTGCCCTCCATTTATTGCAGAGGAGCACACCCGAAAAATGCTTAATGTCATTGTTAATTCTTTTCTGAATGCTTATTTAAAAAAATTACTCTGCAACACTAACTGATAAGCATGATAAACAAAAGATTTTCTATAAAAAAACCATTAGGAAGAACATTATTACGATTGTAATTTTATTTTATTCACAGTTTTTTTTATTAAAGAACAATATCCTATTTAAATAAAAATAAATTTAACTTTTCTAAAATGTCTAAAAGTGATTTACATTGTAATTTTATTGCTGAAGTGATCATATTGAAATTGTAACTGTTTTCAATATTTTTAAGAAACCAATAAATATTATATAAACCAAGTAATTACATATAATTATTACTTGTTACGTTTATTTTGTATTTCCTTTAGCATTTACCATTCTTGTTTTCAGTTATTCACAACTAAATTACAGAAATTTGTATGCAATAAATGCCAATAATCAATTGTAACAGCCATCTCTCTTTAAGCTGATGTCGTCTGCTCATTATTGAACAGTGACGCCTCCTACAGGGAAAAATGTGCATAACGGTGGACATTTATAGTTCTATAGTATGGCAAGCCGTTTTACTTTTTATTCCCGAATTTCGGAGAATGATGAGACTTGTGTGTCGCTAATTCAATTCTGGATATCGAAACTTGAATTCTGGATATCGACACACGTCCTGACATCTGGTGGTGGCTTTTCGAGCACCGCTTTTTAAGAGAGTGTCTATTTTTACTATAGAAATCCTACGAAGATGGAAATTACTCTCCTATAGTTTCCAAAATTGACGGCCAGATAGCAGCACAATTTGTAATATCGAAACATGAATTCTGGATATCGAAAATTCAATTTTCGATATCGAAATTGAATGGATATGTGCGCCGTTTTAGTTTTTATTTTTGAATTTTGGAGACTGATGAACAAACTGAATTTTGGATATCGAAACCTGAATTCTGGATATCAAAAGTTGAATTCTGGATATCGACACACGTCCTGACATCTGGTGGTGGCTTTTCGAGCACCACTTTTTAAGAGAGTGTCTATTTTTACTATAGAAATTCTATGAAGATGGAAATTACTCTCGTAGAGTTTCCAAAATCGGCGGCCAGGTAGCAGCACAATTTGTGATATCGAAACATGAATTATGGATGTCGAAACTTGAATTTTGGATATCGGCGCCTTTTTACTTTTTATTTTTGAATTGTTGATATCGACTATCGACTATCGGTATCAATTCTGGTAATCGAAAGTTGATTTTTAGATATCGGCGCCGTTTTACTTTTTATTCCTGTATTTCTGAGAATGATGAGACTTTTGTGTCCTAATTCAATTTTTGATATCGAAAGTTGAATTCTGGATATCGACACACGTCCTGACATCTGGTGGTGGCTTTTCGAGCACCACTTTTTAAGAGAGTGTATTTTTTTACTATAGAAATCCTATAAAGATGGAAATTACTCTCCTAGAGTTTCCAAAATCGGCGGCCAGATAGCAGCACAATTTGTGATATTGAAACATGAATTCTGGATATCGAAACTTGAATTTTGGATATGGACACACAAGTCTCATCATTCTCCGAAATTCGGGGGAAACGAGGGTGGAAACGAGACAACGAAAGCAATAACGTTACGATTCCCGTCACAAGTAATTCGAAAAGCACTTGACCAAGAAAGGATCGATATAGTAGTTGTAATACTCAGATCGATCTTACAATAGTAATTGGCTGTATTGTGGAAACTCCACTTTAAGTCTGTAAATAAATAGATAACAGTAACACATGGGCTTGTTATTGTTTCCACGCGCCATTTAGTAGGTCAATGCTGCTGAGAGAACGAATAGGTAATTTGCACAGGCTGCACTGAAAAGAAAAGTCGACAGCCGGTTCTCCATCCCCTTGAGAAACTAGAGGACTACCTTGTAGTGTAGGGGTAGTCTTGGTAAGGGGCCTGCCTGAGGTTATATAAATACGAATCTCTGCTTTTGCGAATGTCTGCTTTTTTCTAGCAGACGACACTTCGGCCGATATTGGAAGTAAAAGATGTCTACAACATCGTCTGCTTTCCCATAACAGACAACAATTTGGAAAACGATACACGATAAACGAGGCAGATACTTTACACAATTTTAATTTTTCGAAGTTCAATGTGCACATTAAATATATGCTGATCTAGGGATAGAATTACAACAAATTCGTAAATACAGTTATATTTTTAAAAACTTTCAAAATCGAAAATTTTTAACTTTTATGTTAAACCTTAGACTATTACCAAAGAGAGTGAAGAGGAAGAGCCCTCACTCTTATCAAAGATAATAGAGGGGAAGATAGGAAGGCTGGCCAAAAATGTGTCACACATGAAAAATAGCGCCACGTAGTGAGGTGGAGTGTTTACACTGTCATGTATAGGCAAAGTTGTATTCAGTATACATAGTGTTTTTTAAAGATACTGTAAAAAACGTTTTTTTTTTTCTTGATTTTCTTTTTCTCAAAATAAACTTTTTTATTAAAAAACGTTGTTTTAATTTTTTTTAAATTTTTCTTATTTTCTATTTTTTGTTGAAAATGTACGTGTTTTTTTACTATGTTTTTTAAAGTTTTTATTTTAAAAAATGTTTTTCAGATTTACTATTATTTGAAAATATAGGACCTTTTTATTAGAAATTTTAAAAGCAATCAAATACTGCTTTTAAAATTTCTAATGAAAAGATCCTATATTTTCAAATTCTGTGATTAATTTCTTTTTAAGTGAAAATTCTATTTTAATGCTAGTGAATACATTCAAATTATAAAAGACTTAATGCTAGTGAATTGTAACGAACCACCTTGTGGTGGATAAAATATACCAAAAAGTGGTTGGCTAAGCCGCTTATTTTATCCTGGTTCGGGAGGAAGGGAACAAATTAATCCCTTTTCCTATTCCTCACAAGTTCTTCCTTGTTGAACTTTTACAGTAAAATGGATCTTTTCGCTGTCTGCTACCCCTCGGGCTTTTGCCCGTTAAAAGCTAGTTGATCGTGCTGTCCCTTGAAGTTGCATCTAGAAGTGTTGATCCGGGTTTTCACCCAGATTGGTAATTCGAGATGAAGATGATTTTAGAACTTTCGTTCTCTCCATTAAGTATAAAAAATAAGACTTGGCAATTTTAAAGCATAACATTCGTTTATTTACAGTTCTATTCGTTGAGGTCTATCCCAATTTGGGCATAGATTCTCTATTTACAGAATGCTTGATTTACACAAAAATACACGGCCTTTTATACCCAAAAAGAGAATACTGAAAACATTTTCTCAGTATTCTCTGATTATGTAAAATCGAAATCAAAAACCAAACTGGCCAGAAAAAGACAACCCCATTGACTTAATGCTACTGCTTATCAGCATGATCTTTTTGTATTAAGGGGTGAAACTGGGAGAGAAAGAGACCCAAGTCTCAAAAAGTGACCCAAGGCAGGATATTGGCATTTTCAGCTTAGAGAACTAGGTCAATCCTCTGTACATCAGTACAGAGGGTTGACAAAGTTCCATGCCAATCTAAAACAAAAACAAACGAAAACAAACGATCCACAAAAAACTAAGTGAGCCAATAGCGCTCCTGGACTGATCGTTTCAGAATAGTTTTTCCATATAAAAAAGTAATGCTAGTGATTAATTTTTAGTTATAAAAAAGGCTGAGTTACTAACAGAAATGAATCAAAGGATTTGGCGTTTTCTCTTTAAATTTGCATTGGCTTTATATACTATATTAGCTGTGCAAACACTCCTTCTCAATAGATGGCACTATTTTGTGGCGTGACACAAACATAAAAGGTGCAGACAGCAGCCTTCCTATCTTCCCCTCTACTATCTTTGCTCTTATGTCCGTACTTTGAAGTTTGTGCGCATCAATTAGCTCCTCCCTTTCTGGCATCAGCGCCAACGTTTCAAGCGGCCGATGAGCGGTGCAGACGACAATCTATAATATTACATCAGATTGTATATGCAACTTGTGGCACCAAATTTACATTTTATGCTCAATCTAAATTTTCTTTTTTATTCTATTACACAGTTAATTGAAATGCCAGGTAGTAGGTTTTTTTCTGCAGG
The DNA here is from genome assembly GCA_036925085.1 of Brachycybe producta. Taxonomy (NCBI): domain Eukaryota; kingdom Metazoa; phylum Arthropoda; class Diplopoda; order Playtdesmida; family Andrognathidae; genus Brachycybe; species Brachycybe producta. Next base: position 1,179,955 of record JAUPFP010000012.1, on the reverse strand, counting down.
TGGCTGCAATAACAGTGAAAAACGATCAAAAATGTCTCCTATTTCAGATTTCCTAAAGAACCTGAAAGGTGAAATACTTTTCTTATAAATTATATTTTGCAGATGTAAATTAAACTTTTCACTTAACCACTTAATTATTATATAATTATTCTAAAATGTTAGTTTTTTACTTTTTTTGTTTTGCTAAATGCATTATTTGCATGGTGAAAACATTTCTCAATAAATAATATGAAATTGTATTTAGAATACATATTAAAAGTACAAATTTAATATTTCTACATGATGGTGTTTGTAAAAAAAAACTTTTTTTCTTGACAAAATTGCCAAAAATGTTACATTTTCGAATTATGACAGTTATTTAATTAAAAAATGAACTTCCTGAATTTTCATTTTTTTCTGATTAAGAATATATTCATGAGTTTCATCACAATATTTTTTTTATATATGTAATTATTCTTCAAATTACCAATTCACATAATAAATATTTAATCAGATAATGGTTTTTATTATTAGTATTATTTTAACATTATTTTATCATGTCATATATGCTTTTCATTAAATGTTAATGAAAAAGAAATCTTCAAACAACTATAAAAAGTTTATCTTTAACTATTTATTCGTGAAAATGGTTTTGATATATTTTACTAATTGTCCATTTTTTAAATATATTTTATCTTTTTATTAAGATTTGCTTGAAGAAAACGAAAATAATTGTTTGCATCGCTCATCGGTAAAAATGGCAGCGCTAGTGCATAAACATATTTTAAGCTCCTTCAGTTGTAACATCCCGCCGGACCGTTACAATGCACGGTAAATAAAAATGCAAAATGCTCTTACTTACCTTTGACAGAGCTCCGATGACGGGGACGGGACCATACCCGCAGCCGCCTCTCCACACGGTGCACCCCTTGGGTGGTGTCGGCACGGAGCTCTCTCGACGGTGGTACACGAAGTAAAACACCGCCTCGTCTAGAGTATCGGGGTGAAACTCTGGTTTCACCACGAGCCGACACGATTTACCGGCCGAGAGAGGTCAAAAAGGACGGTGGAGTTTCTCCAACCCGGAAACCCACCCTCCCGTGGTAAACCCCCAAATAAAAACACACGACACAAGTGTAGATGATAAAAAGTGTTTAATTACACTTACGGCGATTGATGACAGTGTTATTTACACATTGGCTGGATAATTCATCCAGCCAACACCCATAAATAAGAAAGGCCAAAAGGAGGCCTGAATCCAAGCTGGACAGTGGAGGTCACCCAGACTTCCACCCACAGGTCTAGTCACATCAGCTGCCTTCAACCAACTGCCCAGATCCTGTGGCTGACCAGGCCACAGGAGACCTCCAGGCAACTTCACCTGGAGGGGACAGAGGTCACATCTGACCTCTCACCCATAGACTTCATGGTGAGAGGCCTGCTGGCACCAAAATGGCATCCATCCCAACAGCCTACAGTAGCTGTCATGCAGACCACCATAGGGAATTCGTCTGCTCAATCAAACACAATCCTCTCAACTTCCCTGTTCCCTCTCGGGAACAGGTCAGTCGATCCAGCCAGGATTGCTCCCCAGAACCTGACCTTCTTAGGTACCGGACGGCTTCTCTGACGGTGTCGCAAAAGTGGAGCCCATCCATTCCGCAGCCCACCGACATGCCCACCACAGGCACATCTCGGTGTTATGCCACCCAAAACAAGTATCGAAGACAGTCCCCATAAGACGGCTTTTCTCCAGGGCTCGGAATTCCTCAAAAGGAATTTCCTGGAGTTGCGGACGCGTGCGAAGCGTCCGACTTGTTAGGAAGTCTACCAGGGTGACCGCGGGCTTGGTCTCACACCCTGGTAAAGGCTCAGTTATAAACTGTCCAGCCATACCTCCTAGGTCGCATCCCAGCAAACGTTGGCTGAATGGGGCTGCATGCCGGGCTAGACGAACTATCCCAGCATTTAGTCCCGCCACATCCAAAATTGCGAACGTTTGCTGGACCGGGTTCACGACCATTACACCGGAAAACCTGCACAACCAAACGCCACCATATGGCGCATGTTAAACGGTGGTAGCCTTGCTACCCACGGCTCTGGAAGTGGCTCATCTAGATGGTAGTAGCCGTGGTATTGGCAATCCTCCATTCCCGGCTGGTCCTGCCAAAGACCCAGTCAGTTATTCAGATACACCTCTGCATCTGAAGACGGGAGCAATGCACCAATACGCCGTCCCTCGGCCTCAGGCCTAGGGGAGGTTGACGTTTCTGGTCTTAGGGTATCGAATACCCTGCCGCCATGGACTGGAGAAAAGAGTGTATTCCCACTGGGGGTCACGGGGTCACGTCTTGGGGGAACCCCTTGCCCTTCCTCTCACGCTTGGACTTTTTACGGTCCTTCTTTTTCTTTTTCTTCCCGTGAGAGGAAGGTTGACCATGCGTCATGTCAGACTTAACTGTCCCCAACGACTTACTGGGCCGGTCAGGCGTAGGCGAGTGGTTAGCCCCCTTCGCCCTCTCGGACTCCTTCTTTGAAGGTTTTCCGGCCGGAGCCGTACTCTTCTTCCCAGAAGTACCCTTAGCCGAGGTGACAGCCGAGGATGATTGTCCGGAGATAAATCTACCTCGACCATCTCGAAGGAGAAGCCTCGGTGCAAGAGTTGGCTGACTCTTGCCACCAGTAGCTTTGGCTTCTGCACCATGGGCTGGTGCGCTGGGAGCCTGCATCGCCTCCCTCTCGGCAATTCACTTCTGGCCAGCGAGAGTCGTGGCACTCGCAATAGGCGGGACGCCACGACCGACAGGAGGTTCCCCTGTTTTGAGCGGGCTCCGGGCGGGTATCCCCTGCAGGGGAGGGAACTACGCATTCTGGAACTCAAACTCTTGTTGCTCACTTGCTCTGACCGCTTGAGCGATCTGTCGGTGCAAGCTTGCTGTTTGAGCTTGAAGCCGTTTGAGCTTGTCCTCCAAGCTCTCAAGCTTCCGAGGTTCGAAGGCCTTTCCTCGTCCTGAGGACCTGGCCGTTTGCCTCTCGAGTTTTGGCAACTGGTGGGGTGTGAGGGCGAACCTTTTTTGTCCCTTGCCACCACCACCACACACAGATTTTCCCGTTTTACCAGGAGTGGGTACTGGAGGCTGAGTAGCCTTCTTCTCCGATCGCCAGTCCCACTTCGGGTTGTCCGACTGCCAGCTAGAGCTGCCAGCCACTGCCTCGGGCGGACCCGATACAGCAGCCGGCTTCTCCAGCCAAGCAGCCCCTGAACAACCGTCAGGGCGGGCGAGAGTTTCAGCTTGCAGCCCCAAATCAGGCATGAACTTCTTCAACGCCTCTTCCTTGGCCTTGAGCTTAGTCTCTCTCTCTGCATCGTCCTTTTTCGCCTGCACGATGGGAATCTCCCCGATGAAGAAACGACGGTCCCCGACTAGGAAGCCAAATTCCTGGACCATGTCCCGCCTAGCTTCATCTAACCGATTCAAGCGGCCTTCTTCTTCGGCCAAGGACTCAGCCACAGCCTCCACAGACATTGGATCGGCGGGAAAAACTCCGGGGGATGCCGTCCTAGACGGTTTACCCTCGGAGGCCGAACTACTCCCTTCAGACTCCGAAGAGCCCTCTGAAGAGGCGTTACGACTCCGCCACTGCCTTGAGGCGTCAACCACCGAATCAATAGTGGTTTTGACCTCCATCTCCGTGTCAATGTCCAAGGACGCTCCTGTGACAACCCAGTTTTGCTCTCTTGTGGAGCAGAACTAAATCTCCTGTGTTGTCTGCTAGGCTGCCTAATTAGCTGCCAGGCAGACAACAAAATGGCCAGCAAGGGTCACTGTCCTTCCCCAGGTGGAGCAGCCTGGGGGTATATAATGGTGGCGGCCATTATATTCTGGGCAGTGTGTGTTAGACCCTGATGCTGTGTGCATGTGTTGTGTTTGATGCTCTTCTGATGATCTTCTAACGAGTCGGACCTTACGTAGGGGTCCGCAGCTTGCCACTCTAGCCATCGATGTGTTTCGACGGCAGGAGGAGGCAAGGCTCAGGGGGACTGAGTTCGATATCGGACATGGGTGGCAGAACACCCGGATGTGCCTGTGGTGGGCACGTCGGTGGATATCGGAGTGGTTGGGCACTTCGGTGGTTCCACCGCCGATGAATTCAGCCTGAAGCTGAGTGGGGGTCACAGGAGCAATCCTTGCTGGCTCGACTGACCTGATCCCGGGGCGGATCAGGGAAGTTGAGAGGATTGTGACAACCCAGTTTTGCTCTCTATGTGGAGCAGAACTAAATCTCCTGTGTCGTCTGCTAGGCTGGCTAATTAGCTGCCAGGCAGACGACAAAATGGCCAGCAAGGGTCACTGTCCTCCCCCAGGTGGAGCAGCCTGGGGGTATATAATGGCGGCGGCCATTATATTCTGGGCAGTGTGTGTTAGACCCTGATGCTGTGTGCATGTGTTGTGTTTGATGCTCTTTCATCAGGTGGCCAAGATGGCCACCATTCATCTCTTTGTTCTCTGGAGTAGAGTCATCTTTTGTGTTTTCTCTGCTGGACCACTGTCCAGCAGATTACTTGTAGGATTAGTAAGTGTTTATTCTTCATTTATTCTTGACTGAATAAATTATCATCCTGGATTGGCTCTCTGCTGGATAATTTCATCCAGCAGATATTGCCTAAACAACAGTGAGTGTTTTTATCAATTTATTCTTTGAATAAATTATACATATTATTTTCACTCACCACACTGTGTCGTGTCATTCTTTGGAGAAGTTCCGCGAGGAGGGTGGGGGTTTATGGTTGGGAGTCACCATACCACCACCGTCCTGTTCCGGCTTGTTTCCGTCTTGTCGGCCGGTTCTTCACGTGCCGGTTTCTACGGTGGACCCATCGGGCGGTCACCGTAGGTTCTCGTCGTGGCTCGGTGGTCATCCGACTGTCTATATTCGGCGAGGCAGGCTCCGGTTGGCCGGCGCCACCCGGACACGTGGTCAAGAGGGCAGTCCGCACTTTGATCCCGGCCCTTAACGGAGTCTGGATCTGGTAAGTCAAAGAAGATTTGCCGGGGTGTTGCAACGAACCCAAGTCGGGTCGTTACAATTAGTGGAGGAGCTGGGTGCGCCACTGCTGCCGCTCTTGACGGTCGGAAGACCGTAGAAACTGTTTGCCACTGCCGGGCGTGGACTTTGTCCACGGTACAGCGGTGAAAACAGTTTTTGACCGTGAACTTTACCGGTAGATCGGTATTAAACCGTGGGGCACGGACATTTGTTCGTGGAACTACGGTAGAAACCGGTTCACGGTCAGGGTCGGTAGACCGGAGTCGTGAGTACGCCCATAGGGCGTGGACATTTGTTCACGGTACTACGGTGGAAAATGGCTTAGGGCGTAGTTGTCCGGTAAAGGACCGTGGGACACGGATGGTTTGTCCGTGATACCGCGGTGGTTACCGGGGAAAGCCCTAGGTAATCCGCAAGTAGGACGGTGGGCACGGTGGTTGACCGTGCAGGACCGTTCGAAAGCGGGATAACGGTGATTTTTACCGCTAGTATACCGGTAGCACGGTTGTGTACCGTGCAAGACCGGTAGAACACAGTAAAAAGGGACTTTTTACCGCAAGTAGACGGTAGATTACGGACTTTTGTCCGTGTATCTCCGTTCGAGGACGGTGAAAGTTACTCCAACCGTAAATCTAACTGTGGGACATGGACCGTTGTCCGTGATACCGTGGTTATTTGCGGTTTTACCGATCTTTGACGGGGCAGACACGGTGAAAAGGGAGTTTTACCGTTAGTAGACGGTGAATTGCGGATTTTTGTCCGTGAATTACCGGTCGACCACGGTAAAAAGGTAGTTTCACCGCTAGTAGACGGTGATTTGCGGACCGTTGTCCGTGAATCCCCGTTCGAAGACGGTGAAAAGAGACTCTAACCGTACGGTTACCGTGGGACACGGACATTTGTCCGTGAAACTACGGTTTGGTACGGTTCTACCGTTGTTTGACGGTGATTTCTGGACTTTGGTCTGTGAATTCGCCAGATTTCACGGTAGATTCTCTCACCTACAAGTGGTGGCCGTTTCTGTCCGTGTTCGCACAGTGGGAATCGGCTTAAACCCCGTTCTCCCCGATGGTAGGTCGAGGTAACAGTGTAGGCGAGAGATTGGAGTTGCGAAGCCACAGAACAAGGCACTTACGATATATGGCTTGAGAATGTTGCTGACATTCCCGTTGCCCTGGAAACAGGGGAGGGTGTCGCAACGGCTCAAGCTGTGGAGGCAGCCATTGTGGTGGGACTGGACAGTCCATCTAAGTTGAGAGGGGGAGACCCCACTCATGGAGATGGCCAGCCATGGGGGCTTCCGCCTAAGTTGAGAGGGGCGACTGGTAAAGGTCGCCGAGTCCTCAATGCGGAAGTGAAACCCACTCTTGAGGAGTGTCTTAAAATCGGACCTAGTCTGAAGCCTGAAGAGGCGGCACAGCTTCGGGAGTTCCTACTGGAACGCCGTGATCATTTCGCGTTCGATTATACAGAGTTGGGGGAAACCCCGCTCGTCGAACATACGATTGATACCGGTGGGTTACCTCCGGTGCGAGAAGGATTGCGAAGAACCGCTCCAGCGGCTCGTGCGATCGAGCGTGATGAGGTAGCGAAAATGTTGGATGCAGGGGTAATCCAACCTTCGCATAGTCCTTACGCAAGCCCTATCTTACTTGTTCGCAAGAAGGATGGTGGCTTTCGTTTCTGTGTGGACTATCGGAGACTGAACGCCCAGACAAAGGCGGATCAGTACCCGCTACCTCGCATCGATGATGCCCTCGATTCGCTAGCCGGAGCAAAGTATTTTGCAACCCTGGACCTTGCTAGTGGTTACTGGCAGGTCAGGATGGCGGAGCCAGACATTGAGAAGACAGCATTCATTTGCTCTCAAGGTCTATTTGAGTTCCGAAAAATGCCTTTCGGACTCTGCAATGCTCCTGCCACTATGCAAAGAGCGTTAGAATTCTTGTTGGCGGGACACAAGTGGGAGAGCTGCTTGGTGTACCTAGACGATATTATCGTCTTTGGGAGCACCTTTGAGCAGTTTCTCGAACGCTTGAGTACTGTCCTGAGACTGTTACGAGGGGCGGAGATGAAACTCCAGCCGAAGAAGTGTTTCTTCGGATTTGACAAGGTCAAATATCTCGGTCACATAGTGAGTGCCGAGGGAGTTGCTCCGGACCCGGGACTCGTGAGAGCAGTCGAAGAGTTCAGTGTCCCTACAACGGTGACCGCCGTCCGAAGTTTTCTTGGACTAGCCGGCTACTACCGTAGGTTCATAAAGGACTTCGCCAAGGTCGCTAGACCACTGCATGAGCTGACCCGGAAGGATGCGTCCTTAGACTGGTCGGAGCAGTGTGGTCTAGCATTCGAACGGTTAAAGGCATTTTTAACCGAAGCACCGGTGCTCACCATGTATGATCCACGTGGTGAGGTGTTAATTCTCACCGATGCGAGTGGGTACGGTCTAGGTGTCGTAGTATACCAGAAGCTACCTGAGGACAAGGCTCCTCGGGTTCTGGCCTACGCTAGCCGTCTCATGAAGGGACCGGAAACACGGTATAGTGTCACCGAGCAGGAATGCTTGGCGATCATGTTTGCCGTGGGTAAATTCCGACCTTACATCTTTAACCGGGACTTTGTGATCGTAACTGATCACCATGCGCTCTGTCATTTGCAGACTGCCAAAAACCTGCAGGGCAGGTTGGGGCGTTGGCAAATGCAGTTGCATTAGTAACGGTATAAGATTCAGTTCAAGAAGGGGAAACTTCATGAGGATGCCGACTGTTTGAGTCGGTATCCGGTGAATGAAGTTGACGATCCTTCTTTGCCTGAACACATCGAAGCTGATGTGGGTGAGGTAATTTACCGGGTCCGGTCTGAGGTGGATTGGGTTATGGAGCAGGCCAATGACAATTGGTGCTCCAAGGTGAAGCGTGAGCTCTACACCGACCCCAACTCGAACTTAAGGTTCAAGTTCGTGGTGGCAAACAAATTGTTGTAGGCCATCAAATCCATACAGGATCGCACAAGAACTGTGTTGGTTGTGCCGAGGTCGTGTCAAGCCTTCTGCTTGCGGAAGTTGCACGATAGCTCCGAAGCTGGTCACTTCGGAGTGTACAAGACGTACCAACGGTTGCGTACTCGTTTCTACTGGTTAGGTATGAAACGTGACACGGTGGAGTATGTTAAGTCATGCTTGGTGTGTCAGAGAGTACGACAGTTCGCGAGAGCTCAAGGATTCTTGCAACCGATAGTTCCAGAGTACCCAGTTCATGCCTGGGGAATGGACTTCGTGGGGCCGTTTCCTGCGCCCGTGGGTGGAGTCACCTATGTTTTGATCATGGTGGACTACTTCACTCGGTACGGCGTGGCGCAGGCAGTACGAAGGGCTACGGCCGCTTGTGTTGTCAAGTTCCTGAAAGATGAGATCTTGTTGGTGTATGGCACACCAACAACTCTCATCTCGGATCGTGGATCCCAGTTCTGTAGCAAGCTTTTGCGAAAGTTCAGGGAGCGCTATAATATAGCGCAGCACCACACGACGGCGTACCATCCGCAAGTGAATGGGCTTACGGAACGTACGAATAAAACCGTAATGGAGACCATAAAGTGTTACCTTGATCCCCTCAAGGACCAACGTGATTGGTTTGAGAAGTTACGGCCCGCCGTATGGGCCTACAACACTGCGGTGCAGGAGAGCACGGAAGTGTCTCCATACCAATTGTTGTTTGGCCGCGAACCTAGGTTGGAGATAGATAATCTCCTTCCTGACGGTCCGAGCCGCGACTTGCCTGACCAGCAAGCCGTGGAGGAGCGTGCTCGTCAAAATTTGGTGGCCGCTCAGGCGAGGCAGAAGAGCCGGTATGACGCTGGCCGGGTGCAGCCACCCCTGTACCAACCTGGTATGAAGATTTGGATGAGGGATATGGCTGGGAAACTCGGCCAAGCCAAGAAGTGGAACTTCGAGTACAAGGCTGAACTGGGTACGGTGGTCCAGCAGGTTTCCGACCTAGTCTACGAAATAGAGTACGTAGATGGTATGGTCGTAAGGTGCGGGACCGGTTTCATGTTGATAACCTGAAGCCGTACGTTCCCACATGTGGAGTTTGTGAGGAAGATGGCCTAGGTGGCTCTGACACCTCATCGAACTCCAGTGGGACCAGTGATGCTGAGTCCCAGGATGATAGGACTGTGGAGGACGATGATGTTCCTCCGGGACCGTCCAGTCGGCCTGGCTTGGCTAGTGAGTCTACCGACTCTGAGGCAGAGGAAGCACCTCAGCCACGGTATAACCTCCGACCGAGGAAACCGAAGGCTTTTGAGGTGATGCAAGCTTCCTCTGGGCCACCAGAGAGTGCCAGGACCCATCAGGAACTCTATGAGTCCCTGCCCTGGTGGGAGAGAGCAGGCCGATCCCTGGAGTGGGATGATGGCCTGGTTCGGAAGAACAAGAACTGGGCGCCCAGAGAACCCTGGACGGGACAACGACTGTCTGTCACGGACAGATGGTGGTCGCACGGGAAGAACTGGGCTGAGAAATCTGTAATGTCCAGCTGCAGACTTGGTGCTAAGTCTGCAGATGAAGTTTCCGACCGTGATCTCTCTCCTGCATCTTTTCCTGGAGATTCGTACCGTGTAGCTGCCCCTAGAAAGGCAGATGATGGTAGGATCTCTATGGAAGCCGCTCCTCCGGCGAGATTAGCGGCGAAGCGCCATCCCATTTTAAAAAGTAAACAGGGACAGTCGTTTGCTGCTAGTTGGCTCCTGAAACGTTTGTTTCACCGGAGAAAACGGAAAGATGCAGGATCGCTGGTTGCCAGTAGAAAACTGGTAGCTCCGGCAAGCCAAAGCCGGCTAGAATTGGCTAGCCTGGCTGAAGAAAGTCCGGAGGCTGGGATGGAAACTACGGAGGTTTCCGTGGTGCACATCACCAGGCAGTGGAGAGGCCAGTGTATCCTCTCTTCAGAGGACTCTTTAGAGTCTGAAGGGAGAGGAAAGGCCTCCCCGGGTAAACGGTCGATGACCGGATCTCGGGAGGGTACTCCCACCATTCAAAGGAGTCGTCTAGACGTTTACCCTTGGGGAAAACTGAAGAGGACCGACTTGATCGGGTAGACAAAAGTCGGAAGTACCAGACGCCGTCGGAAAGTTTTCTGATGGCGGATGGGAAACGATCCTACGTCGGGGAGTTCCCTACCAAGCAGTGTCGTAAGGACGGATCGAAATCCAAGAAGAAGTTTGGTGCTGCTAGGTACGCTGCACTGATGAGGGCTCTTACTGAGAGAGAGGCTCAGCTCCAGAGGAGGGAAGCTGCCATGGCATGGCTTATGCCGGCAGCAGGCCTTCTGGCTGAGGCCCATGCTTATCCTGAGGGAGCCCCAGGGGCTGCCCGGCCTGAAGACCAACCTCCTGCTGTGGGTTCGCCCGCAGCAGTGGCTGGTTCTTCGGGAAGGCAGTCTGGGACTCCCAAGAGGGACCGATAAACGGAAGAAAAGCCAAACAGCCTTCAGTATCCACTCCTAGGAAGAGCACTCCAGTGCAGGCTCCCAAGGCACCTACCCAAGGTGCGGGAGCTAAAACTGTTGGTGGCAAGGGTCAGCCGACCCTTGCACCAGGGAAATTAAAGATTCCCTGGGATACGAGAGGGCATGTCGTGGCGGCACGACAGTCCTCAATTGTCAAGTCGGCTACGGGAGTCAACTCGGAGGCGAGAACAGCTTCGGCTGGAAAGGCTTCGGTTGGGAAGTCCAGTTACTCGAAGGGGGCTAACCACCCTCCTAAGTCTGACCGGCCCGGTGAGTCTTTGAGCTTAGGTGTGTCCGGCTCAAAGCACGGTAAACCTTCTTCCCAAAAGAAGAAACAGAAGGTGGACAAGAAAAAGTCCAGGTTTGGGAAGAAGGGAGGTCCAGGATCTTCTGGGCAGGAGTCCCTTAGGACGACTGCCAGAAGAGTTGAGACGGATGAGGAGGAGTCCCGACACGGTGCGACCGTGTCGGCCGGAAACCATCCGTACCATACCCGTCAGGTAATGATGGCGCGGACGGATGGCAGGTCAATGCGAGACGTTGTTCTCGGTATACCTCCATCCTCCCCGAAAGTGGTCACGGTACCGAACCCGCGGGTTCGGTCGGTGGGAACTTTCCGCCGGGTCAGCTCGCATTCACCTAGATGCGGGGTCAGCCTGGTGGGGACAGTTAGTGTTCCTACCAAACGTGGTCCCGTGCCTTCCATTGGAAGGACACCCTTCTCTCCGAGTCCTGACAAGGGGGTCTTTGGGACCCTAGGACCGGAAGAGGAAGCCAGGTCTCCACAACCTGTGGGCAAGGGTCGACATTCGGGAGCCAGTCCTCCGTATTCAGAAGGAGAGGTTTTTCTGAATAACCGACTTGGTCTGTGGCAGGACCAGCCGGGAATGGAGGGGTTCCAGTACCTTGGTTATTACCGTTTGGGAGAGCCACTCCCGGTACCATGGTTGCTGTCGCTGCCATCATTTAGCATGCGATATGTGCTTGCTTTTGGTGGTAGAGACTTTCCGGTGTTGTTGGTCGTCAACCCGGTTAGGAGACGTTTTGCATTTTTGGATGTGATGGGGACAGGAGCTGGATTAGTTCGTCTAGTCCAGCTCGCGGCACCATACGTCCAGCATCTTCTTGGCTGCGACTTAGAAGAGATGGGTGGAGAATTTGTAGTCCAACCACTACGAGGGAGCGAGTCTGATCCCGCAGCTGCCCTCGTAGATCTTCTAACGAGTCGGACCTTACGTAGGGGTCCGCAGCTTGCCACTCTAGCCATCGATGTGTTTCGACGGCAGGAGGAGGCAAGGCTCAGGGGGACTGAGTTCGATATCGGACATGTGTGGCAGAACACCCGGATGTGCCTGTGGTGGGCACGTCGGTGGATATCGGAGTGGTTGGGCACTCCGGTGGTTCCACCGCCGATGAATTCAGCCTGAAGCTGAGTGGGGGTCACAGGAGCAATCCTTGCTGGCTCGACTGACCTGATCCCGGGGCGGATCAGGGAAGTTGAGAGGATTGTGACAACCCAGTTTTGCTCTCTATGTGGAGCAGAACTAAATCTCCTGTGTCGTCTGCTAGGCTGGCTGATTAGCTGCCAGGCAGACGACAAAATGGCCAGCAAGGGTCACTGTCCTCCCCCAGGTGGAGCAGCCTGGGGGTATATAATGGCGGCGGCCATTATATTCTGGGCAGTGTGTGTTAGACCCTGATGCTGTGTGCATGTGTTGTGTTTGATGCTCTTTCATCAGGTGGCCAAGATGGCCACCATTCATCTCTTTGTTCTCTGGAGTAGAGTCATCTTTTGTGTTTTCTCTGCTGGACCACTGTCCAGCAAATTACTTGTAGAATTAGTTAGTGTTTATTCTTCATTTATTCTTGACTGAATAAATTATCATCCTGGATTGGCTCTCTGCTGGATAATTTCATCCAGCAGATATTGCTTAAACAACAGTGAGTGTTTTTATCAATTTATTCTTTGAATAAATTATACATATTATTTTCACTCACCACACTGTGTCGTGTCATTCTTTGGGGAAGTTCTGCGAGGAGGGTGGGGGTTTATGGTTGGGAGTCACCATACCACCACCGTCCTGTTCCGGCTTGTTTCCGTCTTGTCGGCCGGTTCTTCAAGCGCCGGTTTCTACGGTGGACCCATCGGGCGGTCACCGTAGGTTCTCGTCGTGGCTCGGTGGTCATCCGACCGTCGATATTTGGCGAGGCAGGCTCTGGTTGGCTGGCGCCACCCGGACACGTGGTCAAGAGGGCAGTCCGCGCTTCGATCCCGGCCCCTAACGGAGTCTGGATCTGGTAAGTCGGGGAAGATTTGCCGGGGTGTTGCAACGGACCCAAGTCGGGTCGTTACACTCCCAAGGACATCCTTGCTGTCCTCCACCACCCTACACCAGTCTAGAAGGTCTCGAACAGCTGGAGACCCGGGTTCCTAGCGGTTACCACACCGGTAGCTGCTTTCCCACCATCTACACCCGCTTCTGCAGTCTCTCCAACCAGAAAAACTACTGCAGCCACCGACTGAACGGCGTAGCAGCCGTTTCCCTGGGGAGACTGCAGGTATCTGCCCGAGAAGGCTCCGACACCGGTCGGAGTCGACTGGGCAGACTCCGGACTTTCCTCGGCCTCTGCCACCGGGGAATCAACAGATTCCACGGTGGCATCAGCCGTTTCCGGTCCGCCAGATGTTGGGGAGCCTTCCGACCCCAAATCCAACAGCCTTGCATCCCCAGGATGCAGTGGGCTGAGGGAGGGGGACCGTTGGCCACTCCCGTCATCGTCCTCCTTCTCCATCTCCGTGGAGGACCTGGACAAAAAGGAACAAACCGTTACTAACATGTTTTTACCGTGGAAAAGTTAATTCCATGGACTTTCAAAGTGAGAATTCCCGTTTTCACCGTTCAAAGTCGGTAATTCACGGTCAAAACCGTGTTTACCGCCTTCGCACAGTGAAAACCACTTTTTCTCCTTTCGGAACCGGTGGAAAGGGTATTCCACATATTTTCACCGTGCGAATTGCGGTTTCCACCGTCCAAAGTCGGCAATTCACGGTCAAAACCGTGTTTTACCGCCTTCGAACGGTAAAAATGACTCCCTGGCGGGATTCTACCATCCAACCATCGTTGAACTTGGGCCTTCAAAAGCGAAACGGCGCTCGGATGGGCTGAACCCGCCGGAAAAGTGCTTTCCGAAGTGGTTTGGCCATCATGACAACAGTCATGGCGGCGAAACCACTCCCATCACGTGTGTATACGGTCAATGACCGTAAAACACACTGTTAATACAGAAAAAAGAACTGCCAACAGGCAGGAGAAGGAAATTCCCTTAGAGAGACTTACTTTTTCAATGTTGCCCTCTTTTTCCAGTCTTTCACTGCTTTTTAGATATTGAAAACGTGCTATTTTTAACACACGTGGTGCCGGCGTCCTTTGTTTATGTCTTTTACAAACAATATGGTGTCTAGCCGCCAATTTCACCTTCTTAGCGGCTAATGGCCGTGCAGTAGCGGCTAAAACACGATCAGCCACCTCATGCATGGTCACCATGGAGATTTCACCATCGTCTGCCTTTTTAGGAACAGACACATGGTGAATTCTCCTGCACCAAGACTGGAACTGGTGGGTAGAGACATTTACCGTCAATTCTCTTACATTGACAGTAATTGGAGATTTAGTGGAGATTTTTACGGACGGATTTCTTCGTCCACGGACCGATTTTGTCGGACCTTTGGCCGGACACCTGGTGATGGGCCGCCCTTGGTTTCTACCGAAACCATGGCGGGCCGCAAACACCGCAACGTCCGGCCGCCTCCTCTCCCAGTCGTCCGCAAACAGTAGCGGACTGCCGGCTCTACCCCACCACGGTAGGGACACCCACAGGGTACCCCATACCGTGACACTTCCCACCTGAGGGTCGAACCCACTCACCTCGAACACCCTCGGTCTCCGCGGACAAAGATGATACCAAGGAGGAGGGGTTGTCTGCCTCGGAGTCGGTAGACTCTAACGAGGAAACGGACGGTGGCTTTGGCACCGGAGTCACACTACTTCCCGCCGAAGCCTCCGAGGCCTCGCTGCCTGCATCGGAGAAGGTGTCAGAGACACCCAATCCATCTTCCTCTCTCACAGTGCAGGTAAGAATGTATGGCTTCAGGTTATCGACATGAAACCAGTCACGCAAATTCCGACCATACCGTCTACGAACTCTATCTCGTAGACTAGGTCAGAATACCGCGCGACCACAGTACCCCTCTCAGCTTTATAAGCCAAGCTCCATTTCTTCGCCTGGCCGAGCTTCCCGGCCTGATCTCTAATCCACACCTGATCACCAGGATGATACAGAGGAGGCTCCACACTGCCAGCATCATACCTTTCTTTTTGCCTTCGTTGAGCAGCCGTCAAACGTTGATGAGCCTGCTCTTCCACGGCTTGCTGGTCAGGCAAGTTGCGGACTGGACCGTTCGGAAGGAGGTTATCAATCTCCATCCGAGGCTCACGGCCAAACAACAACTGATACGGAGAGACCTGTGTACTCTCCTGGACAGCTGTGTTATAAGCCCACACGGCAGGCCATAATTTGTCCCACCAGTCACACTGTTTTTTGAGGTAATCAAGGTACCGCTAGATGGTTTCCATTATGGTCTTGTTAGTACTCTCCGTAAGCCCATTAGCTTGCGGATGGTACGCCGTTGTGAAGTGATGCGCTATGTTATAGCACTCCCGGAACTTGAGCAGAATTTTGCTGGAGAACTGGGACCCACGATCTGAGACAAGAGCTTTCGGCGTGCCATACACCGAAAGGATCTCGTCCTTCAGGAATTTCACAACACAGGCGGCCGTGGCCCTTTGTACCGCCCTTGCCACACCGTACTGGGTGAAAAAGTCAACCATGATAAGCACATAGGTGACTCCACCCAAGGAGGCAGGAAACGATCCAACGAAGTCCATTCCCCAGGTATCAACTGGGTACTCCGGCACAATCGGTTCGAGAAGTCCCTGACTTCGAGCGAACTGTCGTGCTCTTTGACACACCAAACATGACTTCACATATTCGGCTGTGTCCCACCTCATGCCAATCCAGTAGAAGCATGAGCGCAGTTTCTGGTAGGTCTTAAACATCCCGAAGTGACCAGCTTCGGGAATGTCATGTAGCTTCCTCAGACAGAAAGCCCTGCATGACTTCGGAACTACCAGTACAGTTCTCAACCGATCCTGGATGGATCTGATGGCAAACAACAAGTCACCTGAAACCACAAACTTGAACAGGAGGTTTAAGTTGGGGTCATGGAAGATTTCACTCTTCAGCTTGGAGCACTAGCCATCAGCCTCTTGCTCCTTGACACAATCCACCTCGAAACGGATATGGTAAATCACCTCACCTACGTTGGCTTCGACGAATTCAGGCAAGGAAAGGTCTGCCACATCACGAACAGGATACGACTCAAAGCGTCGGCATCCACATGCAGTGTTCCCTTAATATACTGAACCTTAAACCGGTACTCTTGCAGTTGCGTCTGCCAACGCCTCAACCTGCCTTGCAGGTTTTTGACTGTCTGCAGATAGCAAAGAGCGTGGTGATCAGTTACGACCACAGGTAAGGACAGAATTTACAAACGGCAAACATGACCACCAAGCACTCCTGCTCGGTGACCGATTACCGTGTTTCCGCTCCTTTCATGAGCCGGCTTGCGTAGGCCAGAACCCGGGGGACACTGTCCTCCGGTAACTTCTGGTAGACTACGACTCCCAAGCCGTACCCACTAGCATCGGTATGTATCATTATCTCACCACAAGAACCGTACAATTGTGAGTACCAGCACTTCAGTTAAAAATGCCTTTACCCGAGCAAACGCTAGTTTGCACTGATCTGACCACTCAAAGGACGCATCCTTCTTCGTCAGATCATGCAAAGGCCTTGCCACCTAGGCGAAGTCCTTGATGAATCTTCGATAGTAACCGGCAAGTCCGAGAAAACTGTGGATGCCTGTCACCGTCATCGGGACATCAAACTCCTGGACTGCTCTCACGTAATCCGGGTCCGGAGCAACTCTTTCGGCACTCACTACGTGACCGAAATAACCAACTTTGTCAAAGCCAAAGAAACATTTCTTCGGCTCAAGTTTCACTTCCGCCACTAGTAACAGTTCAATGACAGTGGAGAGTCCATCAAGAACCTGCTTGAAGGTGTTCCCAAAGATGATAATATTGTCCAGGTACACCAGGCAAGTCTCCCACTGATGTCCTGCCAATAAGAGGTCTAGAGCTCTCTGTATGGTGGCTGGAGCATTATAGAGTCCGAAAGGCATTTTCCGGAACTCAAACAGACCTTGAGAGCAAATGAATGCCGTTTTCTCAATGTCTTGCTCAGCCATCCGAACCCGCCAGTAACCACTAGCCAGGTTCAAGGTAGCAAAGAACTTTGCACCGGCCAACGAATCGAGCGCATCATCGATGCGAGGTAACGGATACTGATCCAGCTTTGAATGGGCGTTCAGTTTCCGGTAGTCTACACAAAAACGAAAGCCACCATCCTTCTTGTGAACAAGCAAGATAGGGCTAATCTTGGATAACCTCTGCATCCAACAACTTCGCCACCTCTTCTTTTTCGACTGCCCTGGCCACTGGAGCGGTTTCACGCAATCTTTCTCGCACTGGAGGTTGCCCACCGGTATCGATCATATGTTCGACCAGAGAGGTTTCACCCAACTCCGTAAAGTCGAACGCGAAATGATCCCGGCGTGCCAGCAGGAACTAACGAAGGTGTATCGCCTCTTCCGGCTTCAGATTGGGCCCAATATTAAGACACTCTTTGAGAGTTGGAGCAGTCTTCACATTGAGCACTTGGCATCCGTCTCCGGACGCCCCTCTCAACTTAGACGAGGCCTCCAATGGTCGAACCGTCGCCTGAGTTGGGTCTCCCCTCTCAACTTAGACGGCTCTTCCAGTCCTACCACAAGGGCAGCCTCCACAGCTTGAGCCGTGGCTACACCCTCTCCTGTTTCCAGGGCAATAGGTGCATTTCCGACGTTTTCAAGCCAGATATCATACATGCCAAGCCGGTTAGCTGCGGCGATACCTGCCACGGCTAACACACCACCACCACCCAAAGCTTTCCGGTGCGGCTCCACGAGAAGCAGCTGGCCAGGGCCAGCATGCTCTACCAGCATCACAGATATGACATGTCGTACGTGGGCTGGTAGCCAGATATTTTCCCTCAGTCGCAGAGAACAAACTTCTCCATGCCCAATAGAGGTTCTGGTCTCGGGCAGCTCTGGTGAAACAATGTTCACCAACCCATCAACCTTCTCGAGTGCAGGCAGAACCATTGGGAGTTGCCGTCCTGGAGGCAAAGCTCCTGGTAGTGGCGGTGGAGTTGCTTCCACCTCCCTAAGTTCCTCAAGTGCTCGATCGGTGAATGCAGCTTGGAGGGCATCCGGATGTGCCATCCAGACATCCTCCCGGAAGTAAACCTTCCGGTGCACGATATCTACCATCAAGCCGAAGCGTGAGGCGTGATCAATGCCCAACAACGGTTCACCCTCCCCCTTAACCAAAAGGAGAGGCACCTTGATGATTTTCTTGTGGATGGTAAATTCCACATTTGGGACCCCTACTACCTCGATGGAGTGCCCACCCATTCCAAGAAGGAATGAAGGAACTGCCAGTTTCTCTATAGGCAACTCCATCACTCGTGCCACCGCAATGCTTAGGACCGACACGTCGGCCCCGGTGTCTATGATCATCTCCAAGAGACAATCGCCTATCGACACCCACACCCGCGGTGAACCTACGTCGTAGGCCCGGCTCTGAAGCTCAGGAATGGGAACCTGTGGGTTCCCATCATCGACCTTCTGCACCCCGTCCACCTTACCATTGACACCGGACGGTAATCCCAGACGTGCAGAAGACTTCGACCCTGTCTCAGAAACCAGAGACTTCCCAGGCACAGCAGGAGGTATGGGCGCGCCGACTCCTCTCGCCTGCTTGATGAGCGCACGATCAAGCACCTCACCACTACGCATGTAGGGTGAGGGGGCAAACCAGCGATCCAGCTGACTGCACGCGGCCTCCAATGTGGAGCATGGCGACGGAAATACCTACTGAGTAATTTCCGGGTCCGCAGACCTCACCAGAGGCACCCCTGCCTTACGCAGGACATCCACATACTTGGAAACTGTCCGAAAGTACGTCCCTCGTCCAGAACCCAGGCCATGACAGGCACCTGAGTTTTGAAGCTTAACCGGTCGCTCACCACTCAGTTCGGTGGCGACCGGTGGCGGTTTACCGAAGATTTCTCTTCGTCCTCTACGAGTCGATAGTAGAACTGACCATTATGAACGGTGGCCAGGTACTTACGACCCTCTAGCCAAACCGGCGCTACGCCAGCAGTTGGCTGAAACTTCTGACTTTCGCCAGGCATCACTCTGGCAACCTGTCCTTTGGCCGAAGCCTTCGGACAATTTTTTTTCAGGTGACCCATCTGGTTACACCCGTAGCAAGGACCTAGTCGCCGGAGTGAGTCTCCTGAAAGGTCTGTACTTCGAGGCATTGCCGCCGGCTGACCTCCACTGGAGCCTGCCATCTTCTTCTTCTTGCCTCCGGTCTTGGCCCCTGCTCTGTCCGACTTGGACGGGGCAGCAGCCTTCGCACCCATTTGGCTCAAAGATGAAGATTTGGAAGAGCTCCCAGAGATAGCCGTGGTTCCGGAGGACTGGGCGCTAGCCCTGTCCTGAGGAACCCCTCTAGTACGGTTAGGTAATTTACCTGTTAGAAGCAAATCGGCTTCCACCAGCCGTGCCTTTCTGGCATATGCTTCTACCGTACCGGTACAACCGATCAATTGATCAGTGATGGCCCTCAGGAGTTTCCGTTTGAAGCGAATGAGCTGACAGCTCTCGTCTTCGCCTGGAGATACTCGGTCTCACAGTTCCAAGAACCGCAAGTAGAATGCCTGCACAGACTCGGTGGCCCCCTGTTTCATCGATTCGTATTCGCCGAAACAGAGGCGAGCCCGGTTACTTGTACTGAAGCGGCTACGCATAGCGTCCGTCAGCTCAATCCAGGTCAGGTCTGGAAGAGTTTCCACCAGAGTGGCATAGATACTCTTCTGCCGGACCGTCCAGCAGAAACATAAAGAAACTGCATCGGGACTCGTCCGTCCAGCGCTGAGCTCGGGCTTTCGCTTCGAACTTGCGGAGAAAAGGCGTCAAGTCTTCTCTGCCGTCGTAACGAGCAAATGAGTGGACCGGGTTAAAGAACCCGAATGCCTGAACCTCCGCAGGAACCGCTAGAGCGGGCATCCAAGCAGCGGTGCTAACCCTGCGAGGCTGCCTGCTCCGGTTCCCCAAAACATCAGACTCGGACTCAGCTTAAGAGGGTATCACCAGGTGAACTCTCGGCTGCTGTCTGGGTGCGGGAGGAACTTTCCGGCCCATTCCCCTAGGAGATGGCCGGGGTGCTTCCAGCGGAGATACCAACCTGGCTTGCACCGGTGGTTCCTCCCTCCGTGCGGGTGACAGTGAGAACCGAGAATCCACCCTCGGCTCAACTGCCGACCGGGACAGTCGTCCTTCCAATCGAAGGACATCTATCCCGTAAGCAATCTCTACGAGTTGCTGCTCAGATAGCCTTGCCAAAAGGCCCGGCCCTCACGGGCAGTCTCATGCGGGATTTCCACAATGTCTCCGAATTAGTTGACCACCACGTCCAACCGGACGGGCGGCGGTAGAAACTTCGACATTTGGCCATAGCCGATCGTCCTCCCCGATGAGATAGCCATCGGACTCACTGTCTTCTAACGGGTATTCTCCCAAGAGAATGTCACTGCGGCGTTTCCGCACCGTGACCCATTCATCCGGAAAAAATCCCCGTCTATGCTACCGCCTTGTCCGCCTGTCTCCAGGGGGATTCCACCTTCCGCTCCCCAAGGCGACGGTTGACTACGCTGCTGCGTAACTCTAAACCCGCATGTGCTCCAATTTCCCGACCTTCCATCGGTACTTTTGAGGTTGGCTCCATTTTTCACCGTAAATGAACGGTAAAATCTGGACAAAACCACCAGATAGCGGATTTCCACCGTCGAAAATGGTAAACTTACGGACAAAAGTCCGTAAAATACCGTACCGAACGGATGGAACCATGCGAAACCGCAGTATCCCGGACAAAAGTCAGTGTCCCATGGTGAGGAACGGTCAGAGTTTAACCATACCGGTTTCTACTGCGGTATAACGGACAAAAGTCCGTTTCCCACGGTGTACTTATGGTAAAACACTGTACACCACCACTAACCACGGCACCATGGACTGTAGTCCGTGCCCCACGGTAAATGGACGGTAAATCTACCGTTAACCACGGTACAACGGACCGGAGTCCGTTCCCCATGGTAAATCACGGTAAAATACGGTAAATTTTACCGCTAACCGCGATACAACGGATCGAAGTCCGCCTCACAGTAACCCAATGGTAAAGTGCGGTAAACGGTGGTTTCCGCCGCCGTTCCACGGACCAAAGTCCGTGTTCAGTGGCGTAATCTCACCATACGGTGATTCGACCGACTAAACGGTCTAACCCACGGTATTTAACCATGCGAGAGACGTTGTACAGGTACCCGGCGCCTCCACCAATTGTAACGTCCCGCCAGACCGTTACAATGCGTGGTAAATAAAAACGCAAAACGCTCTTACTTACCGGTGACAGAGCTCCAACGACGGGAACGGGACCATACCCGCAGCCGCCTCTCCACACAGTGTACCCCTTGGGTGGTGTCGGCACGGAACTCCCTCGACGGTGGTACACGACGAAAAACGCCGCCTCGTCGAGAATATCGCGTTGAAACTCCGGTTTCACCGCGAGCCGACACGATTTACCGGCCGAGAGAGGTCAAAAAGGACGGTGGAGTTTCCCCAACCCGGAAACCCACCCTCCTGCGGTAAACCCCCAAATAAAAACACACGACACAAGTGTAGATGATAAAAAGTGTTTAATTACACTTACGGCGATTGATGACAGTGTTATTTACACATTGGCTGGATAATTCATCCAGCCAACACCCATAAATAAGAAAGGCCAAAAGGCAAAACACAAAGATGAATCCAAGCTGGACAGTGGAGGTCACCCAGACCTCCACCCACCGGTCTAGTCACATCAGCTGCCTTCAACCAACTGCCCAGATCCTGTGGCTGACCAGGCCACAGGAGACCTCCAGGCAACTCTACCTGGAGGGGACAGAGGTCACATCTGACCTCTCACCCATAGACTTCATGGTGAGAGGCCTGCTGGCACCAAAATGGCGTCCGTCCCAACAGCCTACTGTAGCTGTCAGGCAGACCACCATAGGGAATTTGTCTGCTCAATCAAAAAATTAAAATTGAGTAGACCAGGTTGCCACACCATTTTTGCAGATATTTTTCAGAGAGTGAATGCTCTTCCTCCAATCTCTTAGGTAATACACATGATAAAATAATGTTAAAATTGTGTTGGACATTTTTCCGCTAGTAGAATCTGCTCCTTTATGTTGATATGAGCGAGTTGACACTTGTATTGATAGTGAGTGGCTAGGTCACTAATTCTGCTGTCCCGGGAGGACTAGACCAATATAATGTCTATTTTGTGCCTTCACTTGTCTCTGGCTAAAGACTTTCACTGTCTTGAGGATCTTTAGTCTCTGTATCTCTCGGACTTGCGTCCGTAAATCTGCCCTGGAAATTGTGTGAAATATACTTACTCTCTTACGTTGCAGGTTTGCACCTGTTTGGAGTCGTGATGTATCCAAAAGGTTGAAGAGCTGCACTGTAATGATGAAAATTGCGTTGAAATATTCCAATGCGAACAGAATAACACAAACACGACTGTTTTACTTAAAGTAGAAGATTGGAAGTTGTATTCCAGATATAAAAATATGAACAAAGAACTGGTTAATTAAAACACAAAACATATAAAAATTGTAACTTGAAAAATGAAGTAAAAGAACCTAGCCAAAATTGGGCATAGGTTCGGTCTTTTTTAAAATCTCTCTCGAATCGAAAAATACAACTCTTTTTATACCCTGAAAACCCAGAAGTCAGATTCTCAGGGCATAAACTTCTAATTGGTTAAATTGACTTTCTTGGCCCTAATGGACCAATCAACGGATCGGTCCATCTGGCCAAAATTCCTGACTCATCCTCTGTTATCACACATAGGTGATAACAGAGAAAACAAAAACAAAATAATTAAAAACTAATAAGTCCACTCATGTGGAAGCAAAAACGAGGGGAAATTAAAAGGCCAAGATCAGATATAGAATCTGGGTCACTCAGTACCAAAAGTACCGACCCAAAAAAATGAACGAGCGCTAAAATAAAAATAAAGCGGCGGGCCCCAAACGTCTCACTCCCCCGACTAAGCGGGAAGTACCCTACTTCTCAAGAAAAACTACAAAATAAAATCCCCCACTGGATCTAAATTACATATAAATATATACATATACATATAAAAAACGCTTTGAAAAATAAAATTGGTTTTTCCAAAAAAAGATTATACAAAAATTTCTAGAAAGAATAAAATAATTAGACTAGGAAATTTAATTAAAATCATCGTGTCAACTGGTCTGGTCATGACTGCTTTTTGGTAGACGATCTCTGGTGACAAGTGGCCTCGTCTATTCTTCCTTCCAAACTCTGCTTCGGTGGTCGTCTCGTACAGTCACTCCAGTGTTTCCAGCAGGACGACAGTCGACCGCTCCAGAGTTGTTAGGACGGTCGCCTCGATGAAGTCCAGCATCCTGGTGGCGGATTAGTGCCTCTCGATGGCCCTCGGCAAAATGTGGCGGAATCGTTTGTCCTGGGTAATGTCGGGAATCAGCGTGGCCAACATCGTCTCTGCAATCAGTTTCAATGTCCTGGGGCGGGATTGCTCCCGTGGTCCAGGATGAATCAGTTGGATGGTGCTTGGATCATCGCCATTGTGAAGCGTGATGACTGCTGGGTATTTTGGCATCTCCAGAACGACAGCGGTCCAGAGGACATCACTTCTGGGCCGGGGTCGTTCACTTGAAATTTCCCTCCTACTGCCAAAATATCGAAAAGTGTGTCCTAAATATCGAAGAGTGTGCCGTCCTCCGTGTCTAGAGAAAGAAACCAAACCATTATTCAGGAGATGTAATTGTCGTTCTTGGTCTTATTCAGGTGTCTTCTTCAGCGGAGATGGGGACTTAGTCTTAGTGGCGGTTGGAGGGATTGCTCCCTTGGAAGATGCTTCTGTCAGATCTCCAGGATGACCTTGGCATCCTTTGAACTGTTCCTCATGTTTAGCTCTCCAGCAGGCAATGGCTCCTTGACCTTTCGGTCATCTTGTCTTTCGTGGGCGGACTTCTGGCGGTGATTGACGGTCGAAGTGGACCTCCCTCCTCTTGTTCTCTTCCCTGATGACAGTTACTGTCGATTTAGGCCTAAACGGAACAATGGGAGGTAGAGTTGAAGCCAATACTTTCCTTGGTGGTGATGGGACCAAAGTCGACCCCGGCAGCACCAACTTCTTGGTCAGCTCCGGGCGATATCCTCTGATGGTAGGCTCGTCTACCGTAGCCAAACTGTTGGTTGGAGACGCATTACGAACTGGTTTTTTTTGTCTTGGGTATTGCCGCGCCAACTTCGGGAATTTCTGTTGGTTTCTGTCCCCTCTTCACGCACTCTTCATTTTGTCAGGCTATCCATTCCTGCGTGGCCCTCTTGTCAGCATTTTTTTCTCCTTGGGTGCGGCCTCGGCGATTCGAGGAGTACAACTCGGCAGGTACTCCCCCTTCGGCATCGCTGCCGGGTGGCGTGTCCATTTCTTCAGGTGGGGTGCGGAAACTGTTGCGTCAGGTCCCGGGCTGTTCCCATGTAGATGTCCGGTTCTGAATCACCTAACTGAAGTGGTGGAGATCTCATTAGCGAGACGAAACAATTAATCAACTCATCTTCTGATTCCGGGCTCTTTTGCTTCTTAAAAGATTGCCCGAATCGTTCCTGTTTTTGTTGGAAGTCGAGACATTGCTGCCTGAAGACTTTTCAGCCGCGATGGCTGCATCAATCTTCTGGCCGCGTCCTCGATTTCCATTACATCGTCGTTGTGGCCTTCTCCAAACAAGGCCTTGAAGTTGACTGAACCTTCGCCGCTAGATGATTTCTCTCCAAAAGAACGCGGCATTTTCTTCTTTAAAATAAACTTTTTCGGGTGTGACACTCTTGAAAATCACGAAACTTCACTTTCTTGTCCTTCTCTTGCAGAAGTAAATTTGAAACTGGCATCCAAAATGGTGGAGGCATCCCCACGGGGTTTTGAGAAGTTGCCAAGTCTAATTTCCGGGTCAGAAGAGGCAGAGCTATTGACTACTTCCTGCTTCTTTTCTTTCGATTCCTCCCACCATGGTTGTACTGCGAAAGGCAGAAATTTCGAATTTCAGCATCATTTGTTGCTTCTTTTTGACTCTTAGGGTCTACTTTGGCCTACTTAATATGAAATTTTGCCCATCTTGGTGGCAAATTAGTTTTTGCATAGTCTTTCCTTTCTCCACCACGTGTTTGGACACGGGAATCCAATTAAACTGGTTCTTTTGGAGTAGTTTTCTTTGGTCTCAAGCGTTTTCTTTGAGGTGGCTCTAATGGTATCTCTAGAATTTCTTCTTCTTTTTCAGAAGTATCTTGAGGAGGTTCTTGGCTGGCATCAAGGATAACTTCTTCTTCATGATGGACCTCGGGAGTGTTCTCAACAGGTAAGTCATCGTCTGCTTTGTAGATACCATCTTCTTCAGCGTTGGATACTTCCTTGGCGCTGACAGCTTCTTTGATGCCATCAGGTAAGTTCTCTTGAGGAGCCATCAGGCCATTGGCCTCGAAATAGTTTCATTTGCTGAACGTTGACAGTGTCTCTCATAGTCAGACCAGATCGAGTAACGTATTCGATCTCGTAGACTAAGTTGGTTAGATTCTTCGTGACAATGCAGGGCTCTTTATATGGCCAGACTAATTTCTGAGCCATTCCTGGCTTTGGCACATGGTCTCTTATCAACACCTTCTGACCCGGCTTGTAATCCGAAATCGTACGATGTTTCTCGTCGTAATTTCTCTTCTGCACCTCCTGGGCAGCTTCGATATTCTTTTTAGCAGCATCCAAAGCTGGATCGGACTGCTCTGCTTCATTTGTTATGGGCGGTGGCACGATAGGAGTGCGTGGCATCATGTTAACCAACGTGGCCCTGGGCTCGCGCCGAACATCAATCGGTATGGTGAAAATTTTGTCGAGTTATGTTCTACAAGATTGTAGGCCATAACCGCATCACCCAATTTTTTTCCCAGTCAGCCTGCTGCTGAAGGACATCTAAGTGATGTTTCATCACCTCCATTACTGTATGGTTCGTTCTCTCTGCCAACCCATCAGCTTGTGGATGATAGGCTGTCGTTGTGGCATGTTGGATTGCATAAGACTTGAAATAGGCTTGAGTTTTATTACTCAAGAATTGTGGTCCTCGGTCAGTGTGGCAACCTGGTCTGCTCAATTTTATTTTTTTTTATTGAGCATACGAATTTTCCTATGGTGGTCTGCCTGA
Organism: Brachycybe producta; assembly: GCA_036925085.1. Taxonomy (NCBI): domain Eukaryota; kingdom Metazoa; phylum Arthropoda; class Diplopoda; order Playtdesmida; family Andrognathidae; genus Brachycybe; species Brachycybe producta. The sequence continues at coordinate 1,153,856 of JAUPFP010000012.1, read as the reverse complement.
CAGCTACAGTATTCTTTTGGGACGGACGCCATTTTGGTGCCAGCAGACTTCTCACCATGAAGTCTATGGGTGAGAGGTCAGATGTGACCTCTGTCCCCTCCAGGTGGAGTTGCCTGGAGGTTTCCTGTGGCCTGGTCATCCACAAGATCTGGGCAGTGTGTTGTAGGCAGCTCTTCTGACCAGACCTGTGGGTGGAGGTCTGGGTGACCTCCTTTGTCCGGCATTTGGTCTTGGTTTGCCTTTTGGCCAGTGGGCCTTTTGTTTTATATTTTATATAACTCCTTTGGCTGGGTGAAGTTACCCATCCAAGTTGTGTAAATACAATCATCATTGCCATAGTCATCGTAAGTGTGCATTAAAACACTTTTTATCATCACTTACTTTGTGTTTTCTTGGGGGTTTACCACGGGAGGGTTTGTTGCCGGGTTTGGTTCAACACCACCGTCCTTTCCGACCTCTTTCGGCCTGTAAATCGTGTCGGCTCGCGGTGAAACTCCTGTTTCACCGTGATATTCTTGACGAGGCGGCGTGTCACCGTCGTGTCACTGTCGAGGGAAGCTCCGTGCCGGCACCACCCGAGGGGTGCACCATGGGAGAGGCGGCTGCGGTTACGGTCCCGTCCCCGTCGTCAGAGCTCTGTTACCGGTAAGTGGGAACATTTTAAAGTTTTCGTTTACCACGCATTGTAACGGTCCGGCGGGACGTTACAAGATTAAAAAATATTTGTTCTAAGAGATGGCAACTGTGACAAACAACCGCATCCTTTTCACAGCCAACCAAAAAAATTCTACAGCTTTGTTGAAGAAACGGCAAGTGTGAAAGAAATCAGCACCCCTTTCACAGCCAACCAAAAACATTCTGCAGGTTTGTTGAAGACATGGCAACAGTGACAAAAATCCGCACCCCTTCCATAGCCAACCACAAAAATTCTGCAGCTTTATACACACTTCTGCAGGTTCTTAGAATTCTTCACCTCTTTAAAATACATTATTTGTGTTGGTATGGAATTCCGCAGAGGTGCATTGCCTATCTTAAGGCGTCGAAACTATTTTTTTCATTTCTATGAAGCCCTGTAAAGGACATACACAAGATTAAATAAAGTTAAAAAAAGATATGGCCACAGTAAGGCACCACTTATGGTGCAAAAAAAGATATGGCCACACTTAAGGCCACACTTAAGGCCACACTTACACTTAAGTCCACACTTAAGGCCAAACTTTCGGCCACAATTAATGCCGCACTTGGTTTTTTTAGAATTAGTTTTATAATCAATTATGAAATCTGTTTTCAATACATACTTCAATGATACTAATGTATGTCTTGTTTTTTACCAAATACCCTCATAAAGATGTGGAAAAAATATCGTTTCCTATCTCTTTCACTATATCTGTCATTTGTGTGCATTCATTTGTAAATTTTATATGCACATAAACACACAGGCAGTTGGATCCAGCACAAAAACTTCGTTTGCCCCACCCTTTTATGAGCATCAGACAAAATATCAACCAATTAGAAATCGCCGTCCTTTATAAATGGGCAGGGCATACGCAATTTTTGTGCAGGATCCAAAGGCCTGTCACAAACATATGGTAGTCAAATAGAAAATCCTTCTAGTATGAGCATTTGCAAGCTCCGTCTTTTTTCTTAAGTGTGGCCATATCTTTTTTTGGTGCCATAAGTGGGGACTTAACTGTGGCCATATCTTTTTTTTAACTTTATTTAATTTTGTGTATGTCTTTTACAGGGCTTCGTACGTTTCAGGTTCCTAATATTTTTAAAATAAAACGGTTTGCCTATTAGGGATGGCCATCGATAGTATCGAAAAATCAATATTTAAATGTGGATATTGGATATGGAACTATTGATAGTGACCTTTTTGATAACACTATCAATGTCAATATCAATATTTAGCTTGCAAGGTCCCATCCTTATTGCCTTATTTATATGAAGATACCCCAAAAAATATCGACTCTGTTTTATATATAAGATATTTATTGCTTTAAGGCATTTTATAATGTTTCTATATTTTTTACCATTGTAAACAACTTTAATCATGATTTTTTTAATAATCTGGCAAACTATAATTTCTTGAAGTGTTTTCCATCTTTAATTGAAACGATAAGTCCAGGAGTGATCCTGGCTCGTATATTTTTTTGTGGATTGGCATAGAACTTTGTAAACCCTCTGTACTATCTACAGAGGTTTGACCTAGTTCTATCAGCAGATGATGCCAATATCCATATTGGGTCAAACCACTTGGCTTGGGCCCTTTTTCCTCCTAGTCCCACTCCTTAATACAAAGAGATCCTCTTCATAAGCTGCAGCATTGAGTCAATGGAGTTGTAATTTTTTTTTACGTTTGTTTTTATTTTGTTTTATGGCCAGTTTGGATTTATACTTTTGTTTATAGCAAATCAGAGGACTCTGAGAAAGTATTCTCAGTATCCTCTTTTTGGGTATAAAAGGCCATGTTTTTGTATGTAATTTAAGCAGTCTTGTAAGCACTCTTGTGACAAAGAAATTAATTCCAAATTGGCTCATATCTGATGAATGATATAAATAAACTGTAATAATGCATAAAAATTTGCTAAGTCTTATTTTTATACTATTAAATCGAAAGAAAGACTTTAACATTTTGCCATCTAGAACTGTCAACCCAGGTGTAAACCTGGATCTCCAATGCTAGATGATACTTCAGAAGAAACACGATCAACCAGCTTTTAATCGGCGAAAGTCCGAAGAGTAGTTGACAGCTAAAATATCCTTTTGATTGTAAAGGTTCTTGTTAAAGGAACTTATGAGGAAATGAGAGGTAATACTTTGTCCCCATCCTCCCGAACCCGAATAGGATTAGTGGCCTAGTCAACCACTTTCAGACTGCTCGAAAGAGCACAACGATACTTGGAGAAAAATCTATTCACCTCTTAAACGTGGTTCGTTACATAATATTAATATTAAATTTTAATATAATACATTAAATTTTATTTTATATTCTGATGGACCTTTTTCCTCTTGATAGAATCTGCTTAATTGGCAATATGGAGCGAGTTTTCACTCGTACCTTTAGTGGTTGGCTAGGTCACTTAATTCTATTGGCCATGGAGGACTCGACCAATATAACGTCTATTCAATGTCCTCACTAGTCTCGTTAAAAGACTTTCACAGTCTTGAGAATCTTTTGCCTTCGCACATCATCGGACTTTCGTCTGTGAATTACTCTTTAAAATAGTGTTAAAATACTTAGCTGACTTAATGTATTGTTGCAGGTTTGCACCTGATCAATGACTAGGAGTATCTAATAAGGTGTAGAGTTGCAGAATGCTCATAAAAAGCCCAGTCACGGAATAATTTACGTTATTAAAATTCACCACGGTTTTGGTTAAATAGAACAGACGAATTTACTTCGTAGATATAAAATATAAAAGCGAAAATAACTCGTTTAACAAATATCTTGAGAATCCAAATGTCGGATTCTCAGAACACTTTCTTGTTATAGGTTACAATAGTATTTTGGGTTCAAATGGACCAATCAACTGAGTGGTCTATTTGTCCAAAACGATAACTGAAAAGTTTTATCACACTTAGGTGATAACATCAAAAAGTAAAAGCAAAGTCGAATTAAAACGATTGAAAACACTTCAAGCAGAAGATACATAATAGGCAAGATGGGTGACAAAATGTAAAGGTAAACAACAAAAATAGAATCTGGGTCAATTGATACCTTAATGTATGGAGTGGGCCAGAAGCTCACCAAATACAGCACGTGACGAAAATATTGAGCCCCAAATTAAAACGGCGCTGTGACAACCTGGTCTGCTCAATCAAATTTTTTGATTGAGCAGACGAACTCCCTATGGTGGTCTGCCTGACAGCATGCAGTAGGCTGTTGGGATGGACGCCATTTTGGAGCCAGCAGACCTCTCACCAATGGGGTCAATGGCTGAGATGTCAGAAGTGACCACTGTCCCCTCCAGGTGGAGTTGTAGTTTAATGTTGCTACTATTATCCACTCCAGTTTTTATATTTGAAAGAGAAAATGAGTTTTTCATTTTCTCTGGTGTGCGCATGCACATCGTTTGTTCCTTTATTACTCCTTTCATTTCAATTTCAGTCACCCCTCCCACTTTTTCCCCTCCATGTTTCTCTCTCCCCCTCCCCTTCTACACTTTCGAACCTTTACCCTTCTCTAATTTATTATCATGGGGTTCTTGGATGGGGTGTGTGCAACATATAGTTGACCTTGAGAAAAAAAGTGGTTCATTTATTCATTTAAATTTATATAAAATCTGACGTGCTTCAAGTTTTGTACAGCATAAAACACACACACACACGCACTTACACAGACCTGGCTTAATATATATATATATATATATATATATAATTACATTTGTTGTCATGTTACACAGTTAATCAAGTACATTATGTCAGTGCACTGGCAACCACAAGGACACAGAAGTGCATGCTCACTTCTAAAAAAAGTGGTCCAGTTTGGCTCATATAGTCAGTTTTAGATTTCATCTGCACTGAAGAAGAAATTGTATTGTAGGTTCTGGATGCATGGCATAATCCCAGACAAATCCAACTTGGAAAATTGCTTTTTTCACATGTAAAAAAAAAGTGCAGCATGTGATGGGTGAATGTTTTCCAAAGTAGGCCTACAACTTTCTTGAAAAGAGCTTCTTTGCTTAATTTATATCAAAACATCTTCTTGTTTAATCATAAATGAAAATAACATTTGTATGATGTTGAGGTTTTCATGAAAAGAAGTTCTTTTAGAGTTAAGATTGAGTAAAATGTGTTTAAGTAAAGTGGTACGGTTTTTTCCATGTCAAACAAATGCCAGCACTGTCAGATACAGTAATTGCCTGGAATATACTATATGTAAGTGCAGTGGCTTTTCTTTTCCAAGCAAAGGTGCTTTATGAGGCCACAAATACTATAAATAATTTGAATTATTTAAATCTTTGGACTGCCATAACTGCAGAAATACCTAATAAAGTATTGGTGTCCAGTCAATATGCATACTGAAGTGCTGAGCTAAAGCACACTGCAGTGTTATTGTTGTGGCCAGTACACTGACTTAATGTACATGCTTAACAGTATAACATTACGAGAATGTAATATCTTTAGTACTGTTTGTACTAATGTCTCCTTTTTTTCTCTGGACCACATCCCACACTGGATGGGGATGGTCAAATGATGATGTTGATGATGATAATGAAAGATGCAATTGAGTCGGGTTTGGCAGAATGTGTTTAACAACTGGCTGCCTAACATTAACTGTGTATTGACTGAAAAATTATGATACACAAACACAATAATTCCTAGGTCAAGATTTGAAGCTAGACCCTAAGCACGATAAACAGAGGCTATCTCCACTCAGCCACTGGTGCTGTAATAAACAAAACAAAATGTTTTTATCTGCAGTGTATCTAAAAACATACAGCAAAATACACCATTTTGAAACAAAGTTCTCAAAAGAAGTAGTTATACTTCAAAATGTGGATAATTTAGGCTAATATGTACATCAAATATGTACATTATCATGTCATGCATAATTTAAGACAATGTGCACATTAATTAGACTTTCACTTCCCAATATATTGGAAAAAAGTCCATGATTTTAGCGATATGGCTGAGAAAATGGCTTATAGCCTATACCCAGATTACATAAATTAAGTTGAAATTCCAACCAATCCACCTGCAGATAAAAGAACTTCCATGAAATAATATTTTGTGCATGTAAAATGCTAACTAAACCAGCATAGGAAAGGTTGCACACGTTGATGCAAATGTTATATTCCCTTGATACAGCATTACTTAAATTGTTGTAATGCAGGAAATAATTGGCCAACCTTAACGTTTAAATAAGACAAATGTTCACAACGAGTGTGTCTTGAAGTTACATGTAATGTTAAAATCACGCATCTGTACTGCTTAAGATAATATAAAGCGAAATAAATAATTTTTTAATGAAATTCTCTAAAAAAGCCATAATATCTACACATGCGAACGTTCTATGTTAATTATGTATGACAAAAAATATGTGCTGTGTACTGTCTTACATAGTGAGAGACAATCTACACATCAATTGGGCTTGTGGTTCCGAAGATATTAAGAAAAAACGAAAGTGAGCCATTTTTCAAGATGGCCGCCAAAATGGCGTCATGACGAAGTGCCTCTATATCTGAAATCAAGTCTTTTACAAAATTCTTCATATCTGCCAAGTTTGGGGCTTTTTATCACAAAGTGCACAATCAACTCACCAAGCTACAAGACTATTGGGATCTTATTGGGTTATTTTTGTGTTTTCAAATTTTTTAGTAATATTGCATAGCTCAACATTGGAACATAATATCTGGAAAAGACCCAATGTTGAGCATTGCAATTGAATATTGTTAATATGTTTTCTGTGGTCACCATAGACTTGCATGGTGATCGGGGATATTTTATTAATTTACATATTGTGTAATGATTGCCTAACTTATATCACATGACCAGTGTTTGGATGTGTTTAAAAGTTGGGCTCTGACCTGGTTAAGATTGTCTTGATTCCAATTCATGTGTAGCCAGTTTCTATGCCCGACCACATGCTGGAACTAAATTCCATGTAAAGAGTTGCTGAGTAACTATTTTTTGATTGATGTGGCTATGTTTGGCACATATTTTGTTCTGGTTTCGAAAAACATATGGCCATGGCTATACCTGGTTGAGAGTTCTGTTTTGTTTTAGTAAAGAGTAGCTGGAGGCTATGCCTGGTTCCACTGGTTACAATTTTAAGAATGATTCTAAAACTTGAAAAAACTTGGATCAATCTTTTAAAAACGAATTCAAAATGATACATGAAAAACTCTTGTTAACAGTATACAATTAAAATGATTAAAGATGCTTTAAAATCGGAGCCAGTTTCTTTTCCAACATTTTTGGTTTCTCATTCATCAACTCCACTTTCAAAGCATCTTCAAAAATCTTCATTTGAAAATTGTTTACTACAAATTCTGAAATTTTCCGGATTAAATTTATTTTTCCTGTGTGAAGACCCGGTCTTCTCCCCGTAGAATCACTGCCATGACATCACACATCTTACGTAACTGCACATGTTCTTCCTTCTTTCACCTCTCCCCTTCTGAGAAACGAGACAGAATGTTTTGTTAATGCCATTGCTATGGCAATGAAAAGAAACAAATGCATGTGTGGTCAGAAGAGCCTGGAAATATGCAACCAGCCTCAATCTTTCTGTCGTCTTTCTATTGTTTTTCAATAAATATTTCGAAGATGTATTGCACTGTTGACATCAAAAGTCCAATTTTATTCACACTTTCGATATTTTAATGGTTATTTCATAGCTCAACATTGGCACATTAATCCTGTGAAATGGCCCAATGTTGAGCATAGCAATAAAATGATTTTGACATGTTCCCTGAGGTGACCATAGACTCACATGGTGACCCGGAAGGTTATGACCATTTACATATGTAACATATGTATGTATACGTATGCTACATATGATTGGTCAACTTGTGCCACATGAACAAGATTGCTTGTGTATATAAGTTGAGCATTCATGTGTTTGTATTTTGGCTTGATTCTGTTGTGCATCGCCGGTGGCTATGCCCGGCCACACACCAAACATCGATTCCACTCATATGACTAAGTGCCATGTGTTCTATTAGAGGTGGTCGAAGGTTATGTACGGCTACACCCAAGGTTTTAGATCTCCAAGAAGTCAGACGAAAGCAATTGCCAAAGAAGTGCAGATGGGCTACTGACAAGGGATCAACAGACCAGCTGATAAATGTAGCAGACAAAGCGGAAACAACATCAAAAGAACCAAAGAGGCCTAGCAGACAACTGCGATGTTACGATTCACGGCTTATGTAATCCGACTGTATTATGATTCACGTGATAAGTAATCCGAAGGCATCTTTGAGAGTTCTGTAATAATATTGATGTATCCGGCTCAGATTGATTTTAATACGAGTTAAATAGAATACACCCTATACTCGAGGTTGTAAATAAACATATTCAATTGAACCCACATGTCTTGGTTATGTTTATTTAAGCTCATTGATAGTGGATAGAATGGGTAGATAATTTGGCTGTGCTGAAAGGAAGAGTCGACAGCCGGTTAGCCATCGATGGCTAACTGGCTGTCGACTCTTCCTTTTAGGTATCCAGGGTATCCCCTGGATACGTAAGAGGTGTTTGTAGTGTAAGGAACACTACCAGTTAAGGGCCTCCCTCTGAGGTTATTTGAAAGATCGTCTGCTAAAATTGTCTGCACAAAAATAGTAGATGATTCCCTAACAACGTGACGGGTAGCAAAGGGGAGAACTTTACACCTGTAACATTTTTAGATCCACTGCATCCTAATTTTCGGATCTTTAGGAAAGTGGAAAAAACTCAAGCGCTCCCCTGATGATTTTGCAACAATAGCATTGTTTTTGCAGATAGCAACACTGCAACAGTTCCCTCTGTACATGTAAACAAAAATGTATTAAAGAATCCGGATAGTTGTAACAAAAAAACCAATTAAAGGTATTTTTCATATAAAAAAAACAAATATCTATCGAAAAAAACAAGAAAGTTACCCCAAAACAAACAGAAAATTGTTTTTTTTTTCAGCGTGTGAAATCGGCAAAACATAAACAAATTGAAAACGTGTGGTTCCCAGTGACGTACCAATATGGCGTCGCCTTGGGGGGGGGGGAGGTGCGTAACTTTCTCTTGAAGTAGGCACACCTTACATACTCTACATTGGTGCTTCCGACTCCAAGCCGTCAAATGCTAGTCGCAGCCGATTTCATTTTGCGATAGGATTCGGAACATCATTACGGTCGGCTCGCAAAAAAATTAGGCGTTATCTGCTGAGTTTCAGTTGGTTTTGGTATTTTAGTGGTAAGTCTGTTATTTTCTTAAAATTACTGTTATAAATAAATGAAATAGTTTTTTAAAGTGTTTTTAAACATTTCTTGAATATATTTTCTTGCGGTTTTTTTCAACGTCAGTGACATTTAATAAATTGTGAGTATTGCGTAATGTGTGTATTGAGTGATTCACCTGTTAATTTTTAAGCTATCTAGTAGGCATCTACTGTCTACACACAGTATGTTTTTCTTTTGTAATTGCCATGTTATGAGTTTCGTTTTGATATATTACAAATTTGCAATTGAAGAAAGCCGTAATTAGTGGTGTCTTGACGGAATAGCCTGCGTTGTTGGTAAAGTAGTCTGCAAGGTCAATTTATACTTATGGCTCGTTCAGATGCAAATTATGCGCGGTCGCATGTCGTTTTCGGGCTAAAAGGATTCAATAGGTTCTGTATGGGGTTTTTCTTTTCGATGAAACAATTTTTAAGATTGGTAATTTTTTAAGTAGTTACAAACTGGAAGAGTTTCACATTGATATTTAAAAAACAAATATGTTATTGAGATTTGTTACAGTAGAAATTTTGCCGTTTTTGTGCAAAATTTCAACAACTTTAAAGGGGGTGCTATTTTGATGAATGACGGAAATGTAAGAACGTTGGCGCTGGGTGGATGAAGGCCCTAATTGGATGAACGGCGGAATGGAGACTGTTTTGATGAACGGTGGAACAACTTTTAAAGCTGTAAGTACACGGCTTTTTTTAGCTTGCCGATCCTTTCAATTTGTTTTGCATGGGCTGGTCTTGTTTTATTTAGTTTACTAATTGCTCAGCTTACCAATATAGAAAAAGGCATTACATTTCGAAACAATGTTTGCGTCACAACGTCCGGAGATTGACAAGCCATATTTGACTGTTTACTCGCTGCATGAAAGGGTGAAGGATTGCAGGCTATTCATTTTCGTCCCTCACACTTTCTAGGGTATTGTTTTTCTCGCCGCTTAATTCATATTTATGAGTGCATAGTGTTGAATATCTATTGTGGAGGTTGTTTAGTGGTTGCTGGACGAAGCCCTGCCGTGCTGAAGGCGCGTATAAAGTGATGTGCAGGCAAGATCGGTGGAGGAAAATAAGAAAGCCCGCGATGCTTCAACTTAACCTTTTAACAGGTATTCCGCCTTTCATCAAAGTAATCGCGGTTCAGACTGTTCCGCCGTTCACCCAATTAGTGCCTTGTTCCGCCCATTCTGACTGATCCTTTTGTTCCGCGTATATCAAAATAATTCGCCCCATTTCAAGGTAAATCACAAAGCGTCACTTTTATGCTAGTGTTCAACGTGTTAACTTTTTTTTAGTCATGAATGTCATAACTCTTCAACAAACAAAACTGTAGAATTTTGTTTTTAAAATCAAGTTAATCAACTCGATTATACTCTTAAACAACTTACAGCTGACACTTCAATGGCATGTTCAGGGTAGTAAGAATCCAAAGGCTTTTCGGCAGTGTAAATTGCAGCCCGTTAATTGCAGTGTCTTAAGTAGTGTTCCATCAGAGAGGTCATCATCGGGCCTTTTTTAAAAATGACTATGGCAGTTTGGCAACAGTTACTGGCTAGCAATATCTAGCTGGGGTTGAAAACTGTGTGTCCTGTGGTGAAGGACAGGCCGGAGATGTGGTTTTTGCAGGATGGAGCCAATGCCACACGGCTAGTGCCACAATCGGGCTTCTAAAGTAAATTTTCGGCTAGCAAATAACTGGGAAATTCACATATTTGGCCATGAAATTCGCCACCTCATAATTTTTTGGGTTTTACCTAAAGGAGGGGAATCAACAAGCCTTGCAACAAACAAGCAGCTCAAGGACAATATAAGAAATCCGAGTGCTATAGTCAGAAACGTTGACAGCTGTTATAGAAAATGCTGTGGAAAGGTAAAGTATTTGCGTTGCCTCCAAATCGGAGCCAAAAATGGTGTCTTAATGTTGACCCTTGCGACCCTGCACCAAATCTGTGTTAGGACCGGTAAGATTCGAGGAAACTGCTGGGGTATTGTGGACAGCCCAGGGCATGTTGTTACTATTGGTGGAGGCACCGGGTAGTTGTGCCCTGCCTCTTACATGGTCAAGAACCATGGGTTTGACCGTTCAGTCGGTCAGACCATGACACAACGGACAGTATGCTGCAGGGTGTGGACTTCTGTCTGTGGAACTGCGACAGAACTTAGTGGCAACCATTGTAACTGCCAGTTTACCTTGGGTAACAGGGTTTATAAAAATTGTGTTTTTAAAAAAAAAAAATTTTTTTTTGTTTTAAAGTTTTTTTTTACATTTTTCATTATGAAACTTTTAATAAAAATTCTAACAAGTATTAACTTATCAAGCAATATGAAAAGCTATTAATTGAAGTTTGTGCCCATATTAATTGTACTTTATCAATACTTAGAAGTTAGTACTCACTGACAATATAAAACTTAGTTCATATTAACAGAAGACACTTTGTATTTCTTTTTCACATACATTTCAACTGCTTACTATGTCCCTTGCTTAATGTTTTCTTTTATCTAAATCATATTTTAATTATTAAATGAGTTTTTGTTCTAATTTGAAAACAAAACTTCTACATTACTTTTTTGTAAAATACTACAATAGACTGAAAATTTGAAACCTTCAATAAGACTTTCTTAGGTCTAAATTCCAAAGAAAATCTAAGACAAGGAATGGAATCAGAATACTTTATGATTGCAGATTTGGATAACTTATTTATTAAACAATTTGTACAAAAACACAAGTTTCGCAGCTTTTGCAACACCAAGGCGATTTCTGAGTTTAGAGTGCACAAGTCCAAATGAAGAAAACATTCTTTCCACTGATGCAGACGAAGATGTAGCTGTTAACAATTGTTCGGCAATAGAAAGTACATTATCATCAACAGCATAACCATGTAGGCTTTTCCACCAGTCACAAGGTGCCATATTAGCAACCACTTCTGTATTAAATAGGAAGGCTTGGAACGGCTTCGCTTTTGCATGCTATTTCATGAGACAAGGTAGAAAGAGACTGCATTTTGTTGAATATTTTTTATTTGCAAATGTTTTCGCAGCACAGTTTTCTTCCTCAGTTAACCGATTGCCTTGTAACCGTGGATCAAGCATGTTAGCTAGAAAATGAGCTGGCAGTAATGCTTGCTTGTAGTGTTTTTTGAATTTTTCCATCACATCCATGTTTACATTTACAGCTTGCAGGTCATCTTCTAAAGTCTTCCATATATCAACAGCCTCTGCTATGTTGCAGGTGTCTTTCTGCATGTGATCTATGGCTACAGCAATTGGCTTCAGCTGATGTAGTAAATCTTCAGTGCTCCTTTTTAGTGACAGATTAGTAACTTTACTTAACACGATCTTGTCGAGACGATCTCGGTGCTCTTCACCTAGCTGCATAAGAATGGTCCAGTTTTTGATGTATGATTCCAAGCAGTCTACCATAGTATTCCATCTGACTTCCTGTGGAAGTGTTAAGCGAAGCCTGCCCGCTTGTTTGTATTTTGAACTTGCAAAATGGAAATACTTCACAATAAGAACAACTTGTTCTGTCACACTGGGTACTTTCAAATCTTGTGCAAGTAAATTCAGCAGATGTGTTGAGCAGCCATAAGTAATAAGGTCCAAGTTTTCAGTATGCTCTAGTTCTTTACGCATCTTTTTCACATTTTCAGTGAACTTTAGACCTGCCATCTAATCCCATGTTTACAACTTGATTGCTGAGAAGCTTTGCACAAGTATGTCTTTCATTTTCATACAACATGTCAAGCAGCTTACCACCAATATCAATATTGCTTGAAGGAATATAACCTGGACGTAGCAATTGTATTACTTTTTTAAACTATGGGTGTTCTACAGCTCGAAACGCGGTGTTTGTGGCAAAAAATATATTTTGCAATTTGCAGATCAAACACTTCCTTTTGGGTTTTCGTAGTTTTTGTAACAAATGAATCAACAGTTCGCTTTACAGCTCTACTAGCTGCAAGTTCAGTGTCAGATTCAGCAGCTCGTTTTTGTTGAGATGTTGAAGGTGAAGTCACTGAAGTGGAAGGTAGTGAATCTGGTTCGCTTTTATTTATTAAGAAAAACCCCATGCTTTTACAAACTAAAGAAACTATAGAAAACCTTGAAAAAATAGCCGTGCGAAAAATGCATTAGACCTACCATGTGTTTCCATCAGTTCATTTTCCTGAGTTTCCTCTGGACTCAACTTTGAACAAACTTGATAGTGTTTTTTTAGTCTGGCCACAAGACCTTGTAAAACCCGACCACACTTTACATTTGGCTTTAAGGCATTTTCCCGATGTTTTTTCTTCAGTGAAATAGACCCATATTGGGTATTTCTTTCTACCAGTTGACATATTAGAATATTAATAGATTTACAAAACACACACAATAAAACACAATCCTGTAGTACCTGTAGAGAAACACCTCACACTACAACTAAAATCTACAGTAAAGGCTCATTTTATAATTAATTACCAGTGAAGATAACAGTAGGAACCTATGAAAATCTATTTCCTTCTAGTGAGAATGACTATGGAAGCTAATTCCCATGCTCCTACACAAAAGAGTGAATTGACACTTGTTTTCTTTAAAAAAACCAAGGTGTTTTAAACAGCGTTTTAAACACTTAAACAAACGTGTTTTAAACATATAAACCCTGGTGGGTAGTGGACTGTAGTTTGTGAGACTATGGTAGAAACCAGTGAATGTTTGGGCTTTACCAGTATTACACCATAGGGTGAGGCCTGTTGTCCGTTAACCTACGGTAGATGTTTGGTAAGTGGTGCCCCCACCAGCATTTGTCAGTAAAATTAGACGGTTTTCTGTAATACTATAGTGGGTAGTAGCTAGGGGTAGTGTTTAGTATAAGGTTCAGTTCAAGAAGGGAAAACGCCACGCCAACGCTGACTGAGTCGGTATCCTGTGTGTGACTGGGGTACTGGTCTCTGGTACCTTATAGATATGGGTGGGTAACCATCCTGCCACAAGCATGTCTGTTTCAACCAGACCAGCCAAGAGGCTGGTCTGGTTGAAACAGACATGCTTGTGGCAGGATGGTTACCCACATAAAGGCCTATGGCAGAGGGACAAGCGTCCAAGTGCAGTATAGAAAATGCGTTGTCAAACCCAGAAAATATAAAACCCCATTGATATAAACCCAACAACAATTTCAATATTTTTTTAATGCTGCAAATATATGCATTCTTAAAACAAAACAAAATTATGACTCTCATAAAATACGTTTTTCCTGCACAAAATCCCTGTCAAGCGAGTTCCATTGTCGAATCGCCCTAGGGACAAATGACCAGTAATAAGAATCTGTTCGTTCAAAAATCTCTCCAACTTTGTTAGAGTGGTAACCCCTACCCAAATATAATGCCCTGCAAAGTTTCCTTGAAGTAGGTTTAGGGCAAGAGCCGTCTAGCATTCAATTAAAGATATTTAGACTAAAATCTGAACGTCTTGCAAGTAAACTATCCCAACCAAGCTCTGAAAGCATTTTAGTTATTGTATTTGTTTATGTTCTGCACAACTGACAGCTTTGCCCATGTGTTGTGCACATGTACCGGCACTATTTTTCGACATCTTCACAACGGAAAAAGTTTTACTACAAGCATCATAGAGAAAGTTGGAAGTTTTTACCATTTAATTCTGCAAGTATCCGAAAGTTTACTTTTTATTGTGCCAAATCAGAGTGCAATTTTGAGGAAATACAATTGGACTCAACAGATTGAAGGAAATCTCCGGAAAAACAGCCAAAATGGATCGGAAAGGGTGAGAGAAAATCAGAAAAAAAAATCGAAATTTTGGGATCCGAGATTCCATCCCTTTTTGACCTCCATTGCTCTTTAGAGCAATGGAGGTATATAGGATCATGCAAGAAAAGGGGCAAAAAAAGGATGTCTGTGTGGCTGTGTGTGTGTGTTGGTCCGGAACCCTGATTTGTTCCTCGAACAACTCAAGAACGAAACGAGATAAAGACATGCAGTATTTTTTTTATTTGATTCCGTGGGTCAATATGAAGCTCCTGACAAAAAATTAGAAAATTTTACCCAGGGGTTATTTTTTTATGAATTTTTTAGAAACAAATTTTGAGTTTTTGGTCATAATTTTTTGTGGGTCGAACAACTCAAAAACGGGGACACCTACAATAAAATGTCATCAGACCTAAAATGATGTACACATTCTGACGATGAAACTGGATAAAATTTCGATTTTTCAAAATCGTAATTTTTTTTTCAAAAAATCGAGATTCTTCCTCTTTCCAGTTGTAGCATTCGAAAGGGGGGGCTTTTCTTTTATTTAGGAGGGATGTTCCTTTTTATGTTCTGTTATTATTTTTGTACTAGTGGGGTAACCTCTCTCTCTCTCTCTCTTTCGCTCTCTTTCTCTCTTTCTTTCTCTTTCTCTCTCTCTCTCTCTCTTTCTCTCTCTCTCTCTCTCTTTCTCTCTCTCTCTCTCTCTTTCTCTCTCTTTCTCTTCTT
>JAUPFP010000012.1:1132500-1138363 GCA_036925085.1 Brachycybe producta | reverse complement strand
CTCTCTTTTTGTCTTTCTCCTGGCCACCATAAAAACGTGCCCCGGAGGAACTTTTCAATCATCAATTTTTGGACATTGCAATAAACTGACCGGAAGTGGCCACCACAGCGCCACCTACGGACTTCTTCATTCTACTCAACATAGTCCCTCACTGGGCACTGACTCTGTCTTTTTCATCCAGAGCCATCCAGCAGTGAGGACTCAAAATTTCTTCAGCCTGAACATTTCTTCTAGTTCACCAAGCATTTAGCTTGTTGAACACACTTCAATTTCTCCACTGTTTTACTTTTTTAATAAAACTAAATTAAAACTTTTGATGTGCGGGCACCGCACCTAAGTTTTAAACTTTTCAAGTAAAACAGCTTTCTTCTCTTGAACTTCTCCTTTGTTTGTGCATTTAAAGAGTTCAGCCATCTTGAACTTTTTGTTCTTTGTGTGTTCTTCACACACACACTCTTCATTCTTGTTTTCAAGTAAAACTAAAAGTGCGGGCACCGCGCTCTAGCTTTACTCTTCGTATTGCTTTCCTCTTCTTCAGGCAATTGCAATACACTTTCATTTCTAATTCACTTTCCGCAGTGCAATCTTGATTGGGTGGTGTACCACGCTCGAGGTTGTATTGTACATCTGCTGTTTCTTTATTGAGGTTTTTGGAATTCTCGTAACCTCCACGTGGTCGCCAAATACCACGTGTCGAGAGAGATCCTTCCAAAATCTGACGCTCAATAAAGAACTCACGACGCTACACCAGTTGGGAACCAAAACTCGTCACACGCCCAACTGAGAACACGATCAATACGATACAACCATCACCACACTAACGGAGTGAACGGCCACTTCGTTATACACGTCACAAGCTTAGGTAATCTATCGTTACTCAGTGTATAAGAGTACGATAGTGTCGGTTGCCGACAAGCACTAAATTACCAACGCACAGTGACATCACCGACCTACAACTTCACGAACTGAACGAGCCCCATCATACTGGAACCCGAAAGTATAGCTCAGAGTGTACTCGAGAACCCTCGGAGCTGCACACAACGACTTGGACTTCGCCGGACTCGTTCATCACCGCATATTCACATTACACAAGCCACTTCATTAATCATGGCTACCTCACACGACAATACGGGGTCCCTGTCTGATCACCAGGGGTCACACGAAGATCTGTTGGAAGTACCCGTGACTACTGATGTGACACCACCGCCGCGGCCGACTGGGGCCGAGTTTGACCACCTGTCACAACAAGTGGCTGCACTCTCGACTCGTATGTCCCAGTTCATCGACGACCGATTCACACCGAATCGACCGACTACACCACGGCGGACAACACGCACACACCGACTTCGCGACGATGACTCGGACGCCTCGTCAGCCCCCTATGTTGGCTACAGAGAGCGTCACGATCGTTACGAAAGACATTACACACCGCACACACGTCATCTACCGCGTAACCCTGACTGGCAACAACAAGGGCAGTCAGATGATCCGCGTCACAGAGATGAGCGTGCGGAAATACCGATTACGACACGTGCTGGTTCTCCTCACTCGCTTGTCCGGGTTGCACGTAGCGGTCGCCGCTCGGTACCCCCGGAACAACAGCCTCACCAAGGAGCGACACAAGGCACTTCAGTTTACGCGCCACGTTTTCCACCGCAAGGGGTAGGTCTGATGCCGGCTGGAATGCCAAACGTCCAGGATGGCATCTATCGACCAACCCCCAGAGAACCCTCCGTGGAAGAGTTCAATAAGAAATACAGCGGTCGTCACCCTGCCGACTCGATCCAAAAATTCAACGGATTGACAGGTTTCCGTCCCTTCCTGGAAGAATTCGAGGAAGTGGCACACCTGTACGGTTGGAAAGACCACCACAAGGAGGAATACATCACGGGGTGTTTCACTGGGGCCGCCCGTACGTGGCTGAGTAAACTAAGGTATGAGCTTCAGGACATTCCTTGGCCAGCACTGAGAGTACAGATGGTAGATACGTTCGGGAAGCCGAACGAACTGGCCATCTTGGAGAAAAAGTATACAGAGATGCTCCAGAAGGAAGGTGAGAGTACACAAGCTTTCATCTGGGAGTTTATGATACTCGGCGACCGAGTTTACCCGCAACTTGACGATCAGCTGCGTATAAGCCAGTTGCGCCGCGCTCTACATCCCACCATACAGAACGCCGCGCACCACGCATCTACGACGTCGTTCAAGGACTTCGCAAACGCCGTCCTCAATATGGAGGTGGTCTTGCTGTCCTTGGATAAATGGCCGACGGAACCAAAACCCGCAGCTGATTCACAGTCGGGTAAAGGAGCATCGAAGACCGACCAGGAGCCGGCGGCAGCCGCCAGCCCTAAAGACAAACCACACCGGTCTAGGCATGATAAAAAGCCTAGTCAGACTGCTGCCACCAATCCAAACCGACACTCTGCAGCGGACCCCCAACCAGAGACCACTCGCACGTTCGACAAGAGTAAGTCGACGTGTTATAATTGTGGCAAACTGGGGCATTTCGTCCGTGAGTGTCGGCAACCGAAGAAGAAGGTTGCAATCAAGCAGTTTGGGGAGCCGGTTACCGACTACGACATCAAAGGAGAGGTGCCTGAAACGGATATCATCACCGAAGACGGCGTTGAGTTTGCTCTAATACGAGTGGCGGGACAAATCCGCCGGATCCCTCTTCCAGCAGCAGACTCAGCCGCCGGAGCACCCCCTCCTGACACATCCGACAATGACAGCTCTGACCACTCTGAGGACATACCAATCAAAGTGCTCGACCAAGCTCCTGCACACAAATGGACCTCGGGCGAGCCGATCAAGTGGCCACCCACGCTGTCAAGAAACCAAACGCGACGAAAATAAAACAATAATTCACCAGTGTTTATTTCATGACTATGGAAATAAACACCAGCAACCATCAAATATCAACAATAGAAGAGCGGGAGGAATTTGAGAATTGTTGTGTTGAAAAACAACTGAGGACAGTTGTCAAGAGGTGGGGGAGGGGATAAAAGGAACCCCCCAACGAATAAACAACCCCACAGCATCAACAACCCCTCTAAACACTCTCAAATAACTCCCAAAACTCTACAAAATTCATACAACTTTAATTTTCGAAACACTTTTAAACTTTTCAAAATGGCCGCCAATATTTACATATTGGCAACCATTTCAAACATGCAATAAACTACACCGGAACCACGTGGCCTTCACACACAACTGTCAACCACGTGGTACACCTGGGAAAAACGCCGAAGGCTAGTCAAGGACGTTCAGAAGAAAAATCAAGAGCCATAAAAGGGTCAGCAAAAGGAAAAACACCGTGCTCCCCTTTATTATGGACGGACGTCATTGACCATGCTGTTGACAGTAGAGGGATAGAAAACTTCAAAGAGACAATTGCTCTAGGGGCCAGACCAATGCACTGGGACTTCAAAGAAAAAAAACAAACAACAAAAACTGCTGGCCATAAACAAATAAAAAAAAAAAAAGAAGAAAATCAGTTTTGAAGATTTTGTGAGAGCGGACACCTTCAATTAAAAAATAAAATTGAAGAACCTGTCACCCTCTCAATTAAGATCGAATTGTGGGACACCAACTCCTGTCCCACTCCCCCCTAAAAATAATAACAAACAGCAAGGTACATTAGTAACCTTGCTGACCTATTCTTTCCAAAAAAGGCATTAAGGAAAAGAAGGGGAGAAAGTTAATGGGCAACTTCACACCTCGGTGTGAAATAAAATAACGGCCCTTCCCCCTCGAGATTCCTTAGTCCTTTTGTTTATCTAAAAATAATAAACAGGACCGACTCTGATAAGAATTAGATCAACACCTCTCACATCTAATATCGGTGGGACAACCCCCACCCCCAATAAATAAAGTCGTGAAGAAACCAATTAGAGTAAGGTGTCTTATTCTAAAAGGGGCCGGCCCTTCTAACTTTTAAAAATTAAATAAGAAAGTGACCAAACTTGGTCAATTACCACTCGATTTGCTCTCTTCAAAGAAGCACTCGTTTTTGTTCATCTCTTTATGCTCGATCTTCTTCAATCATCAAATCTTCAATCTACTTCTGTGCCAAGTTCCAAATTTTAATTTCGAACTTCTTCAGTTTTGTTGTCAATCCAAAGCTTGAGTACCACCTTCAAGCCTTTGAACTCACGTGCAGTGCATCAGGCCTTCAGAACTCTTTGGACCTCTTGAAATAATAACAGAGTGATCGGGGACCGATTTCTGTTATTATTTGGAAGTAACCACCAGCAGCGGGACTTTTGAAAAAGTAAGAACTTTCTAACTCTTAAGAAATATGCCAGGTAGAGGCTCATGGAGAGGAGGCAGAATGATGTCTGCCTCTTCTAGTGAAGATGAGACGGAGAGTGGAACGGCGGGGACCGCTGAACCCCTCTCTCAATCTACCTGCCAGCTACAAAGGGCGGGCGCCGCCAGTGCGCCAATAACAAGAAGAGAGTCGCCAAACACAATAGATAGGCGCCGCACCTCCTCCGAACCGGAGAATTTTCACCGGCGTGGGGAGAAGCGCCTAAAAGCAAGCTTCAAGCGACCTGCCAATGTCGGGCGCGAAGGGAAGCCTGCTGCTCCAAGCAGCATCGTCCCCTTCGACGTCACGACATCAAAACACTACTGGGAGGAGCGGGAAGACCGCATCGATATTAATACAATGGCATGGGGGGTTAACCAGGCGTTCCGCGATAGCATCGCGCCTGGTCAACCCATTCCGGGTGGAGCTGAAGCAAGAGGGAAGCGTGGGGGAGGTGGATCTGTGCCCTCCCCCCTCGAAGACCTCCACTTGGAGATGCAGAGGGAGGCTGCCCTTCGCCAGGCAGCCAGAGATAAAAAGGAAGGGGAGGACAATCTGGCGTACCTCCGTGCGGTTTGCGCCCGCCTTGTCGAGCTGGGCTTACCGTGTACGGCGCAACTCCCGAAGGAGGAGCTCCTGCGAATCGAGGCCCGACTCCAAGAAGCCGCCCGAGTTACGTCATCGGCCACGTCATCACCTCCATCCTCAAACTCGCCAGCAACCCTGACAACTGGCCTCTCCACATCTCCTTCTCCACCCATAACGCCACCAGAGCCTTTCCAACACTGCTCACCGGTGCCGTCAATCACTCCGCCGCCTCCTCCTCATACACCATTATCGTCACCACCAACCTCCCGATGTGCCACGCCTCCACGCAGCGAGGCCGCCACACCAACTCCGACTCCAAAGCTACCTTCCATAGTGGTGGTTCCCCAACCTGTTCGTGTTCAGGTTCCCACTGGGGCTCGCCCCAAGGAGCCTCAACAGTCCTACAGGGGCCACCACTCTCCTCGAGACTCTCTTCAACGGCCACAACCACGTCGCTCTTCGCCACGTGGTTCCCATCTTTCGCCCCGACGCCGACCCGACGGAAGAAGTCAGCAGGAACAACGTGGTTCCTCTGGACGCGGCCCTCCGCCGCGTAATAACTTCGACCCAAGGGTCAGGCAAGACCTACAGGATCACCGAGTCCAACTGGACCGCGACCATCGCTATGAAACTCGGGGCCCTCCTACTTGGGTCCCGCGTCGCTCTCCTCCGCCACCTCCGGGCCGCCCTTCTGGACAACCTACGCCTACACCTTTGATGCCGCCACCTTCCGCAGAGCGTGCCGCGTTCTTGAAAAAACAGAAGGCCATCACAAACCTTCTGCAAGACGTCATGCGACAGGGAGGTGACCCCATGGAAGCACTGGGCCGTGCACCAGGAAGTGCCAAGCCACTGGAGGCGCTGAGCAGGAAGTCGGCATCGAAGCGACTACGTCAGCGGGCCCGCGATATGGCCCGGTCCGCCTTGCGCCATGCCAGGCCTATCACGGGCGCATCAGTT